>CAUYRT010018553.1:0-47450 GCA_963574885.1 Lepilemur ruficaudatus | reverse complement strand
ATTTCTTTCTTTCTATTTATAGTAGAGACGGGGTCTCACTCTTGCTCAGGCTGGTTTCGAACTCCTGACCTTGAGCGATCCACCCGCCTCAGCCTCCCAGAGTGCTAGGATTACAGGCGTGAGCCACCGCGCCCGGCTTGTGCCAGGCTTTTTTAAACATCTAGCTTTTGACCGGGCAGGGTGGCTCACACCTGTAATCCTAGCACTCTGGGAGGCCAAAGCAGGCAGATTGGCTGAGGTCAGGAGTTCAAGACCAGCCTGAGCAAGAGTGAGACCCCATCTCTACTAAAAAAAAGAAATAGAAAGAAATTAATTGGCCAACTAAAATATATAGAAAAAATTAGCCGGGCATTGTGGCACATGCCTGTAGTCCCAGCTACTCAGAAGGCTGAGGGAGAAGGATTGCTTGAGCCCAGGAGTTTGAGGTTGCTGTGAGCCAGGCTGATGCCACAGCACTCTAGCCTGGGCAACAGAGTAAGACTCTGTCTCAAAAAATAAATAAATAAATAAATTGCCACTCTCATACAGTTTTCTTTAAAGTGAATAACAACATGAGTAGTTCACACACTCTCCAGTAATTCCTCACTCTTTTTAAGTTTTAGGAGGCACACAAAAGAGTCATTGACTCCTTCCAGAGCTACTGCTTTTAAGTGAAGAGCATGTACAAAATGGTATGTTTCATTTTGTTGTTAGATTGTGTTCCAGGACGTAAACACAGCTCTAATTGCTAACTTTCTAACTAGTGAATTTTACCAACTAGTAAGTGATTCTCATTTTTTTGGATTAGAGCTATGTCTCTTAAGTTATTTTAAAACTAAAAAACAAAACAAAACAAAAACCAGAAAAATCCCAAAACACCTAACAAAGCTACAGTTCATATAAAAGGGTATACTGGAAAGAGGATGTGGCTTTGCAGTCAGATGCCACACCTGCATCTTTCTAGTTTTGTGACTGGGCAAATTTTCTGATTCTCAGTTTTCTAATCTGTGAAAGAGGGATGATGATATCTAACCCATAGGGTTGTTGTGAAGATTGAGTTAATAAATGTAAAACGTCTTACCACGCTCCAGATACCAGCTAAATAATGGTTTAATTATTAATAACTACTATCCTCTCTCATTTCCCAAAAGAATTTAAGAAAAGAATCATCAAAACTGTGGACAGCCAAGATCAGTGCCCTCAGAAATACTTTCAGCTGCCCTTTTGTAGTTGGGAAATCCTTCTTGGTTCCATTCTAAGCTTCCTGGTAAAAAATCGAGTACTATTTGTTAGAGAGCCCAATTAAATAAGAGGTAAATATATATAAAGAGCTAAATCAGAGTGTACCTAAATCAACGCCTTTCATCTGCTATGATAAATATACATCCTCATAAAAGAATAAAATTGAAACAATCTTCAGAGTCACTTTAATTTTAAAGCAGTGCCACCTAGGCAAGAAGAAATCCTATTCTTTGTCAATGACATAAATAATAATACACTTACTTGTTACCTCCATGTTTGTAAATCACTTCTGCACACAAATTTTAATATTGGGAACATTTTACTAATTTGTACCATCTCATTTAGTGTCTATATGAAGTGTATGCAATACAAATATTACACAGAAGGAAAAAAAAGCTACCACTGTGTAACTCAAGAACCAACAGATCTATTTTTGCATATTCTAATAATCTTTCCTTATAAATATTAAAATTTAACAATTCCTTCTGTTCTACGCATGTGAATCTAATCTCAATATATAAGATGTGGCAACAAATTTTTGTCTGACATATACATGAAACATAGTAAAACTGCATTACATTTTAGGATGGCAGTGATATTCCTGGGGGTGGGTGGGGTTAGTTGATACTGACCTGATAATTGGCAGAGTCACACTTTAGTCCTCAAGTATAAATTCTTAAGGTTTTCTTCAGTTAAAATTTGGGAAAATTGACAAATATATTTAAAATGCCATCAACATGGTAGAAAAGTGTCCAATGCTGCAAAATAATAAGAAATTTGTTGTCCATGTGACCATACTGTAAACAATTTGGTAAATCCCATTAATGTCAACTATCATAATAGCTGGTGAGACTTGACAGCTATAGGTTGACACCAACAAGAAGAAAACAGTCAGTTCTTCAAACTGAAACTGAAAAATGTATGAAAAATGTCAGAAATCTGACTTCTTTCTTGCAACTGCAACTAGCGAAGGAGGGGAGCTTTTGAAATCTTTTTAAATTTAAGATGTCCACTGCTACTTCAAACACTAACTTCTGAATGTCATTAGAAGAAATGGACTTCTTTTCCCTGAATTAACAAAAGCCTATTTGCTTAAATCATCATGGCTTATGCACACTTAGATAGAAGAATATCATAACAAGTGAAAATTTCAAACTTCCAAATTCAGATAAGGAAAATTATCCTCACCTCCTGACAATCCACAAACAAAGCACCTTCTTACCACCTCAACTTTGTCTATAAGGCTGATTACATGTCCCTAGCTTCTATTTCTTTGCCTTTATATCCAAACATTAAATGTTAGAGTATATGCAAATTTTTTGTTTGTCTTTCCTAACAGTGTATTAGACCCAGCCTTAAATTTTATTTGATAAAATGTAATTTTTATCCGTATTTTAAGGCATGGAGGCTGAAAGCCTGTATGAATTGCTGAAACCTAACAGTCAAGTAGGGACAATGTAAAAGTGGGAAATAACATAGCAATAAATTCCTAGTTCTTTCATTCAACCAAGAATCAGTCATTAAACTAATTATGAATCTCTTAACTTAGGAGAGGAAGTATGGGTTTGTTATGCAGTCAAGAATATAGAACCCTCAACATGCAGGCAAACCACTGAATAAGCTATTCTAGCAATTACTGCCCAATATATAGGGAGAATTGTGTGGCCTAGGATTTTCAGAAAAAAGCTGTTTCTAACACCACATTCATTATCAGAAATATGACTGTAAGACTTCTGGCATGCCACATTATAGTCCGCAGACTCATTCCCTACTTATCTTCCAAATGAGCTGTTCCTTGTCATTGTCATCTTCCATTAAGTGACTTTGAAAGACAAGATTATTTCAACTAGATGCTTAGCTCATTTCTTCCAAGACTCAATTTTTCTTACAAAAGTTGTGGACAAGTTGTCTGGATACGTTAACATACATTTTGGTACAGCTAGCTATGGCTAAATTAAGCTTTATAGTTTTCTCAATAACAAATACATGTATAAATATATATAATAAAAAAGATAAAGTTATACATATTTTAATACCCTGGAAAAATAAGCCATTTATGGGCTAAGTATGAAACTTATTTTATGTTATCAATAAGTGATTTCAAAGGAGTTTGCCCAGCATTCCATTTGGTCTATTCATATGCTTCACCCCACCAAGCCAGGGACAATAGCCAAGCAAGCATGAGTCTTTCTAGATGAACTTTCATGTGCCAACAGTCAGAAGAGTTAAGGGTATTAAGAAGCACTCCCTACCCCAACCCCCACTGTACCTCCTTAACTGTAGTGCTGATTTTGCCCTGAAGTACGTTGGTGTGGCTTGGGCTCTGCTCATTTTAGCCTGATCCTTTCTTTCCCTTCTCTTGATAAGTTCCACTCATTCTGGTTCTGGTTGTGCTGCTTCTTTCTTGAAAGAGTCCCAGCTTCTGCTCTGGAATTCTGAATTAACTCCCTAAGATAACAGGCATTTTGCCTTTTTACCAAAAGATTCAGTGGCAGAAAAAGAAACAAACACCCTAAATAGCTTGTGTGTATAACTAAGTAAGCAGTAGGGCAGGACAGGGCAGGGCAGGGTGGAGTACAAGCAAGATGTTTGTCTGTCTAGTATGCGGTTGTGAGCATATCTTTATGTGGAACTGAAAGCTTTCTTTCTGTCCAAGTGGTGGATGATATGGGACATGAGAGAGAAAATAACATTTTTATGAGTCTTAGTCCTGATAGAAACACCTCAAAAAAATCTATACAGATCTATTAAAAAAAATCAACCAGGCTAATATTTAATTTTAAAGTCACTTTAACTAGGAGATCACTCTTGCAAAACCAGATAAAAATCACTATTATACAATTAGATATCAATTTTAAGAAATTTATTCATGGGCTACAACTGATTCAGATTTAGGTCATTCAGTAAGTTTTTAGTATTAGTAATCAAATATGAGCAAAGATGTAAAGGAAATTTGCTTCAATTATGTAAAGACTTTTTCACATATATATAAACAAGCTCAAAATATAGGAGGCTAGTTAATTCTTAAAACTCAAAAAGACTGACATACAAAATGTGTGTTTCTGACAGCTTTCCATTAGATAACGTTCTTCCTTAAAAACACAGCATATATGAAATAATAAAAAGAAATTGTCACATTTATAAATCTAAACATGGACAAACATTCACTGCCATTTTAAAAAATGTATTCAAAGCAACCTCAAATCAGGGTGTGGAAGGTGTTGACACATTACCTTAACTATCTCAAAAGATTTAAGATTTCCCACCCTCTGGCACTTCTAGTTTTTCAGAAGGGTTATTTATGCATTTGGGGTAAGAGAGTGACAACATTCCAAATGGTCCCTCTCATTCTTCTTTGGCATTTTAGAATCAGGCTAGGGAAGAAAAACTTGTCAACATGTTATCAAAAAATAATTTTCTGATCAAGAAAGCCAGTCTTTTGTACATCTGTTAAACTGTTTTTGCTATTATTATTTTTGCTATTATTTTAGAACAAAAGTTCTAAAATCAAAGTATAAAAACTAATCTTATTTTATTGAATTTTACAATATTAAGCAATATAAGATTTATTGCCAATATCTCAAATCAAGCTTGTCTCAGTTGAAGGTAAAAGATATTACTGGAATATTTGAATCCCTATAACACACGTGTTTGGGGAAGCTGAGTTGTGCTTCCCCAAAATTCATATGTTGAAGTCCTCACCCCCAGTACCTGAGAGTATGACTGCATTTGGGGACAGGGTCTCAAAAGAGGTAATTAAGTTAAAATGAGGTCATTAGGGTAGACCCTAATCCAATATGACTGCTATCCTCATAAGTTGACGAAATTTGGATACAGACGGGTCATAGGCAGGATGATGTGAAGATAACAGGGAGAGGAGAGCCATCTTTATAAGTCAAGGAGAGATGCCTCAGAAGAAACCCTGCAGACACACTGATCTTGGACTTCTGGGCTCCAGAATTGTGAGAAAATCAATTTCATTGTTTAAGTCACCTAGTCTGTGGTACTTTGCTATTGCTGCCCTAGCAAAGTAACACAACATGCTAACCACTTACTACTTTTAAAAACTATTAGAACAACTAATCTACTCTAATTGTATGTAAGGCATCTAAAGCTTTCCCCTTACTATGAAAGCATCATAACACACTATTTTTCAGAACGCCTTGCTTTGTCTTTTTATTGGTCTGCTTTTTCCAGCCATACTATAGACAGCATTATATAAAACATAATGGTTTTAGAATATTTTTAGAGATTGTCAATTTCAGGATCCTTTGAGGAAGGATGTTTTGAGTTATTTTTAAATATAATAGTGCACTTAGAAATTACAATGATGCTAAGGGATCAAGATGCTTGTTTATCCAATAATGTCAGTCTCAAGGGACTAGTTCTGTAATTAAGCTAATATTCTTTAAGGTCAACATTTATAATATCATAGTATTCTATTCAAATACACAGTATTCCATTCATATTCAAAGCAGATTCCAGGATACCAGATTATCTGGATTTATGTTTAATACAGAAATTAGTAATGATATAATTTTACTATCAACAGTAATCACCACCACCTCAGAATTCTATAGCATAGTTTTCTAAGAATTCAAGCAATAATAGTAATAATGAAAAAAGATAAAACATTTATTGAGCTAAACATTAATGTGTGCTAGACAGTGTTCTAAGTACTTGACATGTAGAGGTATTAACTAATTCAATCCCCACAACAACCTTAGGTGACAGATGCCATCATCATTACCAATAAATTCTTCTTCATCACCATCATCATTCCCATTTAACAGATGGGAAAGCTGAGACTCAGAAGCTAAATAACTTGCTCAAAGTCTCACAGCTATTATGTGGCAGAAATGGGATTTGAACCCAAATAAACTGACTTCAGAGGCTTCCTTGGTAACCACTGCTACTCGGTAATCACTGTTGACATCTGTTCTTCGCAATTTATCAGCTTTAGGAATCACATGGTAGAAAAATCTCAGCTAAAACATTCACAAAGTTGGAAGGGACCTCAGAAATAATCTAATTCAACACTGTCATTGTACAGATGAGTACTAAGGCCAGAGTTGTTACGAATACAGTTAAACAGAACTAGGTCTAGCACTCATGTCCTTTTAAGATCCTGTTTTATGCATTTTCTGAGACACCATGACAGGTATCAGGGTTTTGTTTTGTTTAGTTCTAAGACTCACGCATCTCTGGTGAATCTGTGTGTGTGTGTGTGTGTGTGTACTTGTATGTCTTTCTCTCATTGTCTTTATGTTGCTAGCAGGATTTATATGTATATTAAAGAAAAGGAGGAAGTAGCCTTATGCCCATAAACAAACATTCAAACATCTTTCTCCCCAAATGAGGACATTAGCACAAAGCTATTAAAAACAGGTCTGTCTACCAGGATATCTGTTCACACCCTTTGAAGTATTCTCATCTGAGACAAGACCAAACCAGAAGAACTACATTAGTTAAGCTACTAGAATGGATGTTAATGAAAATAAATAATAATTTTTATAAGACTAAAATTTTTTCATTGAAAATTTCACAGATATGTCTTTTAACATCAGACTGAATATTACCAAAACACTGAATCATTCCAACGACATTTGTTAGTTTGCTTTAGTTTAAATGAAATTATAACATGATTTCAATTAAATACGTATCTGTCTCTATCATTTGTCTGTCCATCAATCCACTAAATTTTTGCTTTTCTAAAATAATTCCACCATGATTAGTAAAATAACAAGGGAACAATACCATGTAGATTGATTTTGTTTCCAGTAAAATGATTCAGGGGCCACAATTCTAGAGGCAGCCTAGAATGCAAAAAAAACCCTTCAAATGCTAATATAGGATGAAGTCATTGACTTCCCTGGAATTCCAAACTGGGAGGAAACTCCACTGAGAGTAAGGTATGAAGGATCAACCATAAACAGTTCAGGTATCTATGCTTTGTCTATGACCATAACCTGACTCTCACTGAAGTGCAAAAACCTCCACACAAGCCTCTAATAGGAATATAAACTGGTGATGTGTTTTTCTTCTATATGTTGCCTTTTAAGTCAGATGACTGATAAGAAAAAATGTTTAACAATTTGGTATCATTTGAATATGACCAAGAACAACTTAGCAATCGTTTTCTTCCAAAGTGCTTCAGGTATAACAGCTCTCCTGGGAAACAGTATGTTGTAGTGGAAAGTGCGTGGATTTTGGAGTCCAGCAGAGCTGGTTTACATCCTGGCCCTGCCACTTGTTCTTTAATCCACTTAACCTTTGGGCTTTAGTTCTTCATCTATAAGATGGGGATAACAATACATATTGTAACAGGGAGTGCATGGTTTAAATGAGTTAGTGATTGGTCAGTTTTCTCATTTCTCATCCTAGGAGAACATACACTTAGTCTCATCTACAAGGATCATGAAGTTTTCCTTTTTTCAGTGGGTCATCAGTGTCTTATCATTCACGTGTCTAATTTACAAATCAAAACAAGTTTACTACTTCTGATTTGGCAGATTGATCTGCTCCAAAAAGAAAGAAATGGCTTGGACAGTTCCTGGGAAAGTCAGCTTAGGGACATGCTCAACACATGTCCAGGCCAATGGTATTGGCGCACTACTTAGGAAAAGAAAAGGATATTCTTCTCCCTAGATTAGCTTTTTGTGCCTTCAGCATACAGGTGAAAAGCATGCCTTTGCTTCTACTGAATTTTACAGTTTTTAACCAAGTCACAATTCTAACTTGTAATGACTAAGAAACGGGTTTTTTAAAAATATCATAACTATGTTTTTACATTAAATTAAATACATGATGGATATATATGTTTGTAACTGAGGAGCATTTTTCACATTCTATTATATCAATTCATCTGTTTACATATCTGTCCTCTGTCTCATAAGATTCTAAACTCGTCTGGACAACTATTCTGTCTATTCAACTTGCTGAAACTTAGCACCTAGCAGTCTGTGGTTCAAAGGGATACTAGACAAATGCTGGCTGGAAAGAAATGTACAGTATACTTTCGATCCCAGCCAACACAATTGCACTTTATCTTTAGAAAATGAGAAGCCACTGAACATTTTTAATTAGGTGAGTATCATAATGAAACAGTAGAGAGCTGACCTGACTGAAGAGAAACTGGAAGCAGAAAGAGCAGTTGGGAAAAAAATTTAACAGTATGAGGCAACAACGTGTGCACTGGGATGGCGACAGTAAGAATGGAAAAGACGGATACAAGAGACATTATCAAGAAAGAATTTACTTACAGTAACCTGATGACTGGTTCCATTTAGGGAGGCAAAAGGAGAAATAATCCCAATCAGCTGAGGTTTTGAGACTGGGTGACTAGAATGATGATGCCATTAATAGAAATAGGGATGTTACAAAAGGAACTGGTTTTAGGGGGAAATGATGACTGTGATGTGAGACATGCTGAATGAGAAGTAATCAGACCCCCAAGAGGAACATGGTAAGAGCAGGCTAGTGTGGTGAGGGCTAGACGTGGAGAAGGCTTTGGGGATAGAGCCTTTTAAGGCAATTCCTTCTGTGCCCTCAATTTAGGACAAGAGGCAACAGGAAGAAGCTGATGTATGGTACTAGACCAGATCATTTTTTTACCCTCACATATTAAACCAGTTAAGAACTATATTGGTTCTGTTGTTATTTCTGTAGCACCTGCTGTAACAGAAAGGGCTAGTTAGCAGAAGCCAATGTAATGAAGCACTCCGCCACTAAAAAAAAGCTAGTGTGTCTCTCTTTTTCCTACAATTTAACCTGCCAATCATCCTTCATCTTTGTCTCCTTTACAATTCTTCTCCCCTATTAAAACAATTTGTCCTCCCTTCTCGCTTACAGTCTCCTTCCCTGGTTCTTAACTTTCCACGTGGGTAGACCCAGAGCACACTTGAGCCTCGTCCTTCCCAGCAACTCTGCACAAAGGATCTATACAGATGCTCCCAAGGCTTAGAGTCAGGAGGCTTTTTTTGTCTCTAAACTTCATCGTCCTGAGCTTTACTATTTTCCTTTCTAGTTTCCATTAAACTCAGTAACAATTAAGGGTTACAGTCTTTAAATTTAGTAACAATTGAGGATTACATTCTTTGTGGCTCCAGAAGCCAGAAAGGACTCATTCAACAGCAAAGAACACATTTTGATTGAAAGCTTTAGCTTTGTATCTGAAACGTAGAGTTTGGAAATCATTGGCAGAGAGGAACCATATTACAATGTACTGCATTCTTTACTTCAGTGCCTGCTTGCAGTGCTGTTTTCTTCAACCCATAAACCCTTGCCCTCACCTTCCCCCACCTCCACTGACTCTCTATCCATGTTTTCTTCTCACCCCAGTTTTGGTTGTTTCTATAATCGCTCCTTACTTTTGGGGCAGCAGGCAGCAGGCAAGGTTGTCTTCAAAAGGCAAAAATCTCTTTTTAATAAAAATTACCATTAAAAATCCCTTAAATCTCACAGGAGGTACAATTCTGCAAAGTCATCACAGTATCCACAAAACTGTATGACATTCAGGACGGTGCTGCTTAAGAGAAAAGAGCTTGGAGTGGAGAACTGACAATTCAGAAAGAAGCTACCAGTTGGCAGAATCCCTCGCCTTTCTTTTTCCTCAGGCCAAAAACTCAAGAAAGAGAACATGCATGACAAAATTATTACACATACAAACTGCAAGACAGACACACTCTCCTAAAAATCCTTGGCTCAGATGTCTGAGATCACGACATGCAAGCTTTGCTTCCCTTTACTTAGGAATTTTAGCTATGTATTGAAAAATTAAAAACAAAACCAATCAATAACTAAAATCAGACGTCCGGCTGGCGAATCCCTCGGGGCAGCCAGGCCCGGGTAAGTCCAGGCTCCAGAAGTAATGCCCCGGAAGGCGGGGCACGGAGAAGAGGCCGAGGCTCGCCGAAGAGTAGGGCCACGAGGAATCAGGGGCCGAGGAGTCCATCCCGGAGTCCGACACGGAGGAGTCGGGCGCCAAGGAGGAGATGGAGGCCGGGTGGCCGCGGCCATGCTGTGCTCTGTCAACTCGCGCGAGCCCTCCCAGGTCATCTGCAACCCGCAGCCCACGCGTCGTGCTGCCAGTGTGGCTCAACTTTGACGGCGAGCCGCAGCCCTACGCGACGCTGCCGCCGGGCACCGGCTGCCGCAGCCACAGCTACCGAGCTCACCTTTGGCTCTTCAGAGATGCAGGGACATACGACGGGCTTCTGGTTAACCAAACTGAATCATTTGTGCCATCTCTCAATGTTGATGGACAGCCTATTTTTGCTAACATCACACTGCCAGTGTATACCCTGAAAGAGCAATGCCTCCAGGTTGTCCGAAGCTTAGTCAAGCCTGAGAATTACAGGAGACTGGACATCGTCAGGTCACTCTATGAAGATCTGGAAGACCACCCAAATGTGTGGAAAGACCTGGAGCGGCTGACACAAGAGCACATTGAAAATCAACGGATGGGAGAGGAAATGGAAGATTTTAATTGAAACTTGAGCTCCTACATCTCAACTTTTGATGGTACTAATGAGTCTTGATCTGGATACAGGACCGGTCACTAACTCTCTCTTTCAAAATGTGTCATTCCTGGCGTGAAATATGCTCCACTGCTTAAAAAGAAAGTTAACTGTCTTCACTAGGCATTGTGATGTTTAGGGGCAACATCACAAAAGTGTTACTTAATGCCTGCCCTTTCTAGAAAGTATTTATCAGGAGAAGGTAGTTGTATTTTTGCCTCCTACTAAGTCAGGAAATTTTCTGTGTAAGAATGTGTAAGTCATTCAGTAAGAATTGCAGCATATCCTTTAAGTGTAAGACAGCAGTGGTATCTGCTTTTAATTGACATATTGTGGTTGGTGATGTGCCTGTCTCCTGCTTTGGGAAGACTGAGTCTTTCTCAAGGCAGGGACAAGTCTTTCTCCTCTTTGAGACCGCAGTGCCTAGCACATTCTGAGCCTTCAGTTAGTGTCAGATGAACAAAGCAGTGGGTGCTTTGGGAGAAAGCGCGTGGAGGTTTTGCCTCTTTTTCTGTTGTGAGGGAGTGGGGAGGCTTCAAAGTGAGTACAGTAAACAAATGTCTTAAAGGGAATCATTTTTAGAGAAAGGGCTTTTTATAATTTTCTAAATTGAGTGCTATTCTCACTCCACTATTGTTGTAGTTCTGTTTTATTTCTGTTTCTGAACTAAGATTGGTTTTCTACAGTTATTGTGATAAAAGCATTTTTTGTGCCCAAAAAATAGGAGAAAATCCTAAGGTTTAATTCTAGTATTAATGAGCAACTATACTGTAAGTTTTCGCCAAGTGTGGGTATTTCTATTCCTTTTTGTAAATCTGTGACATTTCCAATTGGTTCAGCATTTTTCATCAGGCAGGATCTGGTAACATCTTTCACCTGGTTGAAGCCCTTCCAATCTCTGCCGAGTTACTCCTAACAGGGCATTCATGGAGTAGCCTGTAATTTTTTTTTATAGTTTTATAAATGTATAAATCCTTCCTTAATAGGATGGACTTAAATTCATAACTCAAATTCAATATTTTTATTAGATTTAGTCTTTTATAATAATCTTTTTTTAAAAAAGCTGCCCAGTAAATTTGGAAAAGACACAAAAGTAAAACGAAGAAAAAAAGATCACTGTAGATACGCTACTTAAATATAACCACTATTAACATTTTGAACTATTTTCCTTCACCTTTTTTTAGAGCATATTTTGATTGGCTTTTACATAGTTGACATCATATTGTATATAGTTTTGTATCCTACTTTTTCATGTAAGTTTATAACTTAAATAGTTTTCCATGTTAAGCTCTTCAATAGTACAGTCTTCCATTTATAATTAATGTTTGGGTTATTTCTTGGAGTCTTTAATTCCTTATCCTAACCTTTCGGCACAATTCCTATGCTCTAAAACCAGAGTGCAGTGAATGAAACGTAGCTCTCCTGTTTTCCCACTACCTTTTAAATTTCACCTAATCTTCGAGCTGAGGTACACATGCATAAATAAATGAATGAATGAACGTAAAACTTCACCTAATCCTAGCCCGCTCTTTCAACATTCAAGGAATAAGTTGGCTTTTTTAAAAGCATGTTATAGTAGTTGTTATTCAGTGGCACACCCCTAAAATTTACAATTTTTATTGACATGTTGGATAGAGAAGAACTGTAGAAGCAGAGAGTTTCATGTGCTAGAGAGGAGGGCAGCTATGAGAGTCCTGGAGTAGGGTAGGGTGGGGGATTTAAGGAAGTTGGCTGATGCTGCAGTAGTTTCAAGCTGGTTTTATTTTTTTTAACCTGTCTTTGTCAAAATGAGATTTCATGTTTCCCTTGTTCAAACACGCAGTTTGAGTACTGCGGGTTTTTTTTGTGTGTGTTGTCCAAGGAAGACTAAAAACCTGTAGCATGATTAAAGTATGTTTCTCATTTGAAATCTTGTGAATGTATTGTTCTTTTTTTTTTTTTTTTTTTAGACAGAGTCTCACTTTGTTGCCTGGGCTAGAGTGCCATGGCGTCAGCTTAGCTCACAGCAACGTCAAACTCCTGGGCTCAAGCGATCCTCCTGCCTCAGCCTCCCAAGTAGCTGGGACTACAGGCATGCACCACCATGCCCGGCTACATTTTTCTATATATTTTTAGTTGGCCAGTTAATTTCTATTTTTAGTAGAGCCGGGGTCTCACTCTTGCTCAGGCTGGTTTCGAACTCCTGACCTTGAGCGATCCTCCTGCCTTGGCCTCCCAGAGTGCTAGGATTACAGGCGTGAGCCACCGCGCCCAGCCTAAACGTATTGTTCTTAAAAAATAAAATAAAATCAGACACTAACTCTTCACCTTTGCTAAAATGCTAAAGGAGTAAAAGAACATTTAATATTAAATTCTTTAACTCATGTACCAAGTGCTAATAATAACAAAGGTAACAACAATACCTATCAATTATTGAGTGCTTTTTATATGCCGGGCACCTTGCTTGCTATGTAGGGGGTGTGTGTATTCATGTAGTCCTTAAAAAAAAAAACTCTAAAATTATTTCCATCTTACAGCTGAGGAAACTGAGACTGAATTATGCTGAAGATAGAAAACTGCTCTTGCCCTGAGTCACGCAGTGATATAGCAGCAAAGTAGGGATTTGAACCCAGGTTTGCCTCTAATGTCTGTGCTATAAACAACCACACCCTATAGCATCCTTATAAATAAGCCATTTTCTCATCAAAATGCTTTGAACTGAGTTTGGAAGACTTGGTTTTTATTTAGTTATTAGCAGCAAACATTAAGGAAATAAAAAATGGCCTTTGGTAAGAGGCTGACAAGCTATTCCTGGGGTCACCCACCATAGACTGGACACGTTTCCTCTAGAAATAAATCTCTGCTTCTTGTCTCATGCCACCCAACACTAATTCAATGGCAACCCCCAAGAAACACCATTCTGCTCCACTCAGAGAAGCCAAGAATTCAAATCCCATTCTGCAAATTAACTGGTAGTACTGCAAACGTGATTCTGCCAAGACACAAATCCATAGTAGACCGAGTGTATTATGCCCCCCATAATCGATCTATATGATTATATTTAGGGACCCAAGACTGTCCGGTGCTTCTGTTCATATATTTAGTGCTAGTTTAAAAGCACAAAATCAACTAAAAATCCATTTTAAAAAAATCCCAAAGTAGTACAGTAACTTGCCAATCAAATACTCAAACTAGTCTTAAACAAAAATCAGCAAACAATCAGTTCCTAGTGTGCTCTCCTGAATTTACTTCATTCCTTGTGCTCTCCTGAATTTACTTCATTCCTATCAGGTCTGAGTCTTAGAAAAGTAAAATCCTAAAACGACTAGCACTGAGTAAGTTCATAAATCGGGTTTAAATTTCATGATAGCAAAATTATATTATCTAAGCAACAGGTATTTTCTTTACAGGAAATTCAGTATTTTAGTCACTTAAGATACTGGAGTTTCATAAGACATCAGATAGGGAAAATCAAGTTAAATGAAGACAAAAAAGAAGTAGACTGATTTTATACTAACAAGTTGTGCCACATCTTATCGGTGCATTATCTTTTTTGTCTACCCTAAGGTAACACCTTGAAACTAAGTTCAGCAAACACTTACTGAGTCATACCATATACTAGGCACTTTAAAAGATACGATGAAAAAAAATTATGAACAGCCTTCAAAGAATTTATAATTCAATGAGATAGAGTAGACATAGACATAAAAATCCTCTGTATACAATGTTTTTCTTTATCTAACACGACCAAATAGGTGTTGAAAAAGTTAGAGGAAAAATTTTCAAGACCCCAAAGTATTCCAAACAGGGTTTGCTTATTGTGCCAAGTAATATAATAAAAAAGCATTATTTGCTTTTACCTCTCTATTAAGGCCCTGGCAATCACCACTACTTGGGTTTCCTTAGTTTCTTACCTTCGTTTATTTTCTGTTCTCTTCTCATGTAATAAGATATATCTTTTTGGGCTTTCCAGTTCTGCTTTCAGTTTTTTCTGCTGCTATTGTTGGGAGCCCATGTCTTACCCTCCCCATCACAATACACTGTGTTTCCCAGAGAGACCCTCCACAGTTTCTTCTTTGTATTTTCTTATTGGAGATCTGGAAACAATCACTGAGATCTGTGAGCACTGAGTGGCTCTGAAACCTTCAAATCTAACTATTCAAAAACAATTACCTTTAAGGAGTCTAATCAGGAAGGTAAAAGACAACAGCCAGTTACAATCACCCTCTGTGATTCTAACTCCTTGCATCTCATTGCTATCAGCTGTGGCTGTAGATAACAGCAGGGAGATGGCATTTGGGCTTGAAAGCAAAAGTAACAATGCTAAAAATATAGCAAATTTTAATATGTAGACGTACTAGCCAGAGAGGATTACTGGAGATTCCATGATATTAACACTAAGCCAAAATCATCAATACTTTTGCACCTGCTGAAATGAAGACCTACTTGACAAAACCTTTACGAGCACACTACAGAGACTTTTTGGTAGTTACCTATGTGAATAGCTAGACTTTACCTTTCCTTTATCTACTCTTAACTCTGAGATTTAAAACTTGCTCTTAACTTTTCGTCCTCTAAATTTTGGTAGATGATGCTGGTATTGCAAAACCAATCAACAATATCATATATGTATGCTTCCCTTCGGAGGGGAAACCCACTATAAAAGAGGGATTAGAGAGTAACAAAAGGCCACAGGACCAGATTAATCATAAACCTAGATGGCTGAACCTGAATTTTCTCAAACACTTCCTGCCTTTTGTTTCAACTTGCAATATACCTTCAAGGTTAACTACAGTCTCCCTGAGCAACAGACCAGCCCACCCTAGACTGGGATATGCTCATTCCTAACCGACATCCAGTTATTTACTTATTTATACTGTTTCATTTGAAAACAGGCTGTTATTCCTTGACCGTCAAACAACACATACTGCATTCCTGCCCACACAGTGCCAATTCTGCAGATACCCAACACGCCCACCTCACTGTGAAACATAAGAGGATGGTTTTTCATCAAGTTCTCGGGGAAGGGATAGGGTGAAAAGGAAAACTGATGCACAACGCAAACCTAAAAAACCCTTAGAAGGGGGGGCTTTCCCACAAGGAAGAGGGAGCAGACGTACGGTACAAAGGGTGAAAGAGGGAGGGGAGTTTACCGTTTCTCCTTTTTCCAGAGTCCCGAAGCTGGGGAGCTCTGGACTCCCCGCGGCGGAACAGGATCCCGCGGGCTGCGGGAGGAAGGCAGACTGAGCATCGGGGAATGGGGGGTGGGGAGAGCCGAAGCGGGGAAAGGCCGTTCCGTCGGTGGAGCCGGCTGTCTCAGGCTGGCTCTTTGATTTTCGCTTCGACCCATCATCCCTCCTTTTGGGGAAACACTGATTTTATCTTACGGGGGAAACAAGCTCGGGCCCCACACCAGCGAGCAGGGACAGGTGTGCGGAGGGAGGTCTGGCCTCCCGTGGGTACAAAAAGGGGGTGGGGGCGGCAGCCTAGAGAGTCGGAGCCTGGGAGTCCTCCGCCAAGGCCGGGGCGCCGGGCAGGAGGGGGCTTTAAATGAGAGGCGTCGGGAGGGCACCCCTCTCCCGGGGGGCTGGGAATTGACGGGGGACACAAAGTGGCTGCGAGGACCCCCGAAGGATGAAGAGCCGCCTCCTGAGGGAATACCGGGAGGTGGAGGGGACGGCCCCGCCCCCTCGGGGGACGGGCGCAGCGGCAGCCGGGACGGCGGCGGGCGGCTGCCGCTGCTCCCACCCTGGCTTTGCCCTCGGAACCCGGCCTCACGGCCACCGCCGAGCCCCGGCGCGAGCGAGTCCTACCTTGCCGCGGCGCTCCGGGCTCCGCTCCCCGCCGCCTCCGCCGCCCGCTCCGCATCCACAGCCCCGAGGCCCCGCCCCCTCAGCCGCCCGGCGGGGGCCACGGGCGTTCACCAGGGCCAATCGCCGCCTCGCCTCTCCGGCCTGGGAGCCAATCCGCGCCGGCTGGAGGAGGGGCTTCTCCCAGGTCACTCAGGCTCCTCCCGGGGGCCCAAGATCCCTTTTGTTTGGGGAGAGCCGGGCTGGGATGGAGCTCGCGTCACTTCCGGGAGGAAGCGCCCGCCTCCGTCCCGGGCTCGAGGGTGGGCTCGGGTCCTCCCGCCCTGGTTCTGCAACTTTCCGCCTTCTCTCCGGGGCGTGACCGTGGCGAGTGCTTCGTGCTGACTTTATGGGGAGCTCGGGAATGGCGGGTTCTGGTGGCCTGATTAATTGGATTTTATCCAGAATGTTTGTAAATGAAGTGAGCTTTGGCGTCTGCTTTAGAATTAGTTGTTGAAAACCTGGTAGCGTGGCTTCCTTGCTTCCTCTGTGTTTTCCTGGACGTGCCTGGGAGTGTGGTGCTGGAAGCAAAGGCGCAAGGATGAAACACCCGAAGACCACCCTTCTTCTCTTTTCATGTTATGTGCAAAAGTGGATACTAGCTCTGGAGCCCCGGGGGTGGAGACACAGGATAGCACCCGGGAGACCATAACCCTAGCTGACCTGTTTTCCAGGCAGAAGTCAGATAATTGCAAATTTGTGCGTCCAAGTTTTTCCACACTGCGCCTGCCACACAAGGGGACTTTTCTGTGACCTTGGCTTCATTATACCGTGGGACTATGGCATTTGCAGTGAAGCTCAAAGGACAGTGTAGAGGATGCAAGGAATGTCTGTCCTCTTGTGAACACCGGAATGCAGATGTTGGTGGCAGCAAACCCTAGGCAGGACCAAATAACCCACAGAGGGAAGATGTTACATACCTAGTTGCATCCCTATGCGAGGTCAAAGTTTCTGAATTCCTTTTCCATAGATTGCCCCTCTGCTCACAGATTGCTTCAGCTGGTTACATTAATAATAACCGTATTATTTAAAATACAATATAATAAATACAAGACAAATATTTATAATACATATATAATGTATTACTTTTAATATACTATTCCTAATCTTAGCATTTGTTGTTAGTAAGACAGTATTAGGGACCTAGTACTCGCCTAGGCAGACACAGTTCTCAAGGCAGATGCAGCCTGCCTCATGCAATTTACAGTCTAATGGAGGGATGAGGTTGATCCGTGCAATCATAGCTTGAAGTAAACCAGAATATATCATGTTATCACTGTGCCCATGTACTTTCATATAATGGTATTTTATTAATCTTCAGTACTGTATGATAAAGACATCATTGTGTCCAATTCACAGATGAGAAGAAAGATTCAGAGAAGTCAAATAAGGTCACCGAGCTAGTAAATAGTAAAGAAAGAATTTCCGATAAGGTTGTGTGACTCCAAACCTGTGTCATAGTCTGCTCAGTGAACACTGGCTCTCCACAAGGAGGACCGGCCCAGAGAATGGACATGGATAATTGTAAAGCCAGCGTTAAGACCAGAAAACTAACCACATGCCTCCCCTGTTGATTGTGGGCTTGGGTGGTCATCTCTGTACATGAAGGACAGCAAGACTGTGTGCTGAGGTGCTCAACAGCAGCCCAAGTGCTTCTGGAGTAATAACATAGGAAATGCTGAACTCCAGGAAGACATCACACCCTGTGTTCAGGAGACTGACAATCTGAAAGAAAGGTAAGATGGACGGCCAGGCACATAGTAGGTGTTCAGTAAATACTAACTTGAAACAAAATGTTTGAAATGGTTAAAAACACATAGTGTTAGATGCTGGAATAGGCACAAGAACTTGAAAAATCCCATTTCCTCCTCCTCCCTTTTGCTCTGCCTGTGGGTGTGCAATGAGGAAGTGCCTCATCGCCTGCCAATGAGGCAGATGTGGGAGAACAGGCTATTTTCTGCTGGCTTCTGAGTCACTCTAAGGGTTGTCCCAGTGAATCAACTCCGCCCTTCTTCCCCTCCTTCCCTTTGTGGCTGTTAACTCACCACCACCCATTCTATTCCCAGGCCGACTGGGTAGGAGCAGTGCCCTGTGATCTACTTCCTTTATAGCTATGGGCAGCTCCCCTGACTCCCTGGGTTCCCTGCTGCCCATTCCTGAGTGAGTGTGGAAGGACTCAGCAAGAATGACATCGTGCCTGCCTTAGAGGATTCAGAGTCCTGAGAGTGTTCAGATTGCTTTCCTTTTAATTTGTCTCCCCCGGAGGTAGTGAACATGCAGGGTTTGTGAACCTCATGTTATCCTTCAGGCTGCACAGTGAGAGAGTTCTGGAGTTTTGTGATTCTTCAATGTATTAATATAAAACTTGTAAATAAATTTAGAGTCTAGTGCGCAGGTATACACAAAGGTAGAAAATGCGTTTATAACTATATCTTAAATTTGTATAACACAAGACATTTTTATATCTATCATCTTATCAACTTTCCAGTATTAATATTTATTAAACGCCTACTGTGTGTCAGGCAAAAACTTAAAGAAGTACTAAAAAATTGTAAATTGTGTCAATTTCTTTGCAAATAAAAAACTTTCTGGGTAGGTGTTCCATGAATGTTTATTGCTGGTTTGCGGAGACAATGGTGGAGTGAAAGAGGGCTAGACTAGAAGTAAAAAAAATCTGGAGTCTGGTTCTCACTCTGTTGTAAACTATACTAGTTTCCCAGGGCTGCTGTAACAACTTACCACAAACTTATCACAAACTGCATGGCTTAAAACAGCAGAAATTTGTTATCTCTCAGTCTTCAGGCTAGAAGTATAAAATCAGGGAGTTGATAAGATTAGTTCTTTTTGGGGGCTCTGAGAGAAGATCCATCCCATGCCTCTCCGCTAGCTTCTGCTGGTTCCCAACACCATCCCAATCTCTGCAGTACACAAACGTACTTGGCAAAGTAATCTCCTCACTAAACTCCATTTAACTTCATTGGTAAATGGCATGAAAGTAATTGACTAATTCCCAAAAATCATTTCAGTCTATGATTTAATATAATTATATACGCAAGGTGCATTTATCAAACTGTTATTCTGTGCTAGGCACTATGTAATTGCCTTACATAGTCCGTTTCATTTAACCCTTAAAAGAATCCCATGAGATAGATATTAATGTTCTCGTTTCGCATATGAGCAAATTGAGGCACAAAGAGGTCCATGGCCATGGAATTCATAAATGATGAACGTAGAATATTTACTTGGATCTGATTCCAAAGTGCACCTTCAAAATCACAGTGCTCAGTCATCTCTCCATTGTTCTAGGTGGGTTAGAAAGATGGGGAATGCAACACATATTTTAAAATACGATTTATGGAATACTTGGAGCTGAGTAGGCATCTTCCTGGAGTTATGTGTGTATAGTTCAGACTGATTTTAAAACAAGGGAAAGCAAGAGGGGAGGGAATAGTGGGTGGCAATGAAAACTTAGCAGGATATACGTAACCTGAACATTTGTACCCCCATAATATGCTGAAATAAAAAAACAAAAACAAAAACAAAAAAACCCCAAAAACTTAGCAGGGAAGAGGAGAACCTCAGTTTCCTCATTTGTAAAATGAGATAACAGTCTCTGTCTACACCACCAGGTGGTTGTGAATATCCAAATGGAGATGAAGTACATGAAAGTATCTGGAAAACTCTGTGAGGGATTATTATAAACTACCTGGGCGATCTTGCTAAAGCTCTTCCTCCTCTCTGAGTCCCAGCCCTCCAACTAAACATCGGAGGCGCTGTAAGCCTCCTTCTATTACTAGCTGTGACCCACTGGGACTTACTAAGATGTTGGGGTGAGCTAGATGTAGAAATTGGAGTAAATGGGAAAAGTGATTCTGGCCCGCTCTTCCCCACCTCCTTTTCCGCAAGCTTCCCCAGAGGATGGGGGGTCGCAGTCTGGAGCCCGGGACCAGGCTGAAGCCGAAGGGAAGGTGTGCCTGCATTTCTCCCATCCTTTGTTCCCACAAACGCCCTTCTGGGTAGTCCCTAATTGCTCTCTTCTTGCCGGATCGGGGCGACTAGGGCATGCGGGGAGTTCGGAGATTTCTGGGGGTGGTTTAACTGTGTTCCCGGGCTTATTGCTCCCTCTCGTGTTGAGCTGTGAATCCTGCAGCTGCCGGCTTCTCTCTGGACCATCTCTGAGGCCATCCCGCCTGGCAGTTTTTCCTTTTATGGGTGTGGGCCCAGAGCACAGCAGATAGGGGACTCCAAGGACGGGCAGTTCAAAAAGCCACCTCGGGGACGTATTCTTTGGAATATGTAGGGTCCAGCTTGGCCATGATGGAGCTGTAAAACTCTTCCGGAAGGGAGACGGAAAGAAATCTAACATTGAGCATCCACTGGGTATCAGGCATTGTGCCTGTGGCTTTGTGTATTTTACATATATAATCCTTGTAGTCTTTACATATGCAAGCATTGTAACCATCATGAGAGGCAGTTATTATTACTTCTAGTTTTGGGGGAGGGAAAGCAAGTTTAGTGAGATCAAATGTCTTCCCTAAGGTCACATGGTAACAATAACAATGATAACAGCATTAGCCAATTATTTACTGCCAACTCCCACCAGGCACATTATTTCTTTAAATTCTCACAGCAACACTTTTTTAAAAAAAAATTTCAGCATATTATGGGGGTACAAATGTTTAGGTTACGTGTGTTGCTTTCTCCCCTTCACCCCCACCCCCCGGAGTCAGAGCTTCAGGTGTGTCCATCCTCAGGTGTGCATGCACTCATTATGTATGTATATACCCATCCCCTCCTCCCCCCTCCCATCTGCCCGACGCCGGATAAATGTGATTCCTATATGTGCACTTAGGTGTTGATCACTGAAACCAATTTGTCACAGCAACACTTTAGAGTAGTTATTATAATCTCACTTTAATGATGAGGTAACTGAGATTTAGATAGTTTAAGAAAGGAATAACTGAGAAGTTTGCCTGAGGTCATAGAGCTAGGTCCTCCTGACTCCAATCCCATGTGGTTTCCATTCCACCATTGCCTCATGGAGCGGGTGGGTGGTAGATGTGGGACCCAAGCCCAGTCCTGTGTGACTTAGTGTTCTTTCCGTTACTGGGGCTGCTTGAACCTGGACAAAAGGGCCATGTGGTCCTCTGGATCTCCCAACCTGAGACAGAATGGCTGTGAAAAGCCAAGGCAGAAGTCCAAGGGATTCTGGGGACAGTTTGCTCAGGGAAACATAACCAGAGCAGCACCCTGGAAATTGTACAACGATATTGCTGTTAGGGGCCTCAGGGAGAGCACTCGGAGGACCCCAAGTCCTGTCTCCCTAAAATCATTCTGTATAGAACTCACATGCCCCCCTGCAGCTTATGGGCCAGGATGGGGAAAGCTTACAGTGGCCTAAAACGAATGGTAGATGGAAAATTCCTGGAAGTAGATAAGATAGAAAAATCCAGATAGAAAATTACTGGAAATAAGCTGGGCATGGTGATGCATGCCTATAATCCCAGCTACTCTGGAGGCCGAGGCAGGAGGATTGCTTGACCCTAAGAGTTTGAGACCAGCCTGGGCAACATAGGAAGATCTCGTCTAAAAAAAAAAATTACTGGAAATACATGAGATATACTGTGGAGTTCTCAAATCACCCAGCAGTGTTCTCAAGGATTTGGATAATTTTTAACTCCTCCCCTCACACCCAAAATACAGATTAGTCGTAAGTCCCTGGAAGAAAGTTTTATGTCCTTTTGGGAGAGTCACAAATTTTTCTTTCACTCTTATCTTTTAAGTTATTAAGTAATTATTAAATTATTATCATGAATGCCAGTTGATAAACTGGTTGATATTATGTTTGTTATTTCCAAGTGTAAATTTCATATAGGCAGACTGGTGGGAAAAGATATCAGTTGGCTATTATTTTTTAAAAAACTGATTTGTAAGTTAACTTACTAAAGATTATCTCTTTCCCTCTCTTCCAGACCCTCTGCTCTCTGAATCTCTTCCTCTTACTCCTCCTCATCCCTAAAAATCTGGAGCCATATTCTCTTTCTGTTCCTGTTGGCCATTCAGACAAAGCTCTGGGCTGACCAGCCTTGCCAGAAGGGCTGAAGCTGACCCAAAGGCGGGTCCTTTTTCTCTTTCCGCTCTATTTTCCCTTCTTCCCTACACATGGCCTGACTTTAAGTAGAAAATAATTTCTGTGCTAGGGCCAGAGACAGAGCCTTGGCTTGGCCAGGCTGCCCTACAGTTTCAATTTGATGAAAGCCAATTACACATTTCCTCTGGTCTGTTATTTCAGCTGAAGCACCACACAGTTGGCTGAATGGGTCCTTGTTGCTCACAAACGGGAGAAATATTTTCAGGGAGAGTAATGACCCGGTTATGGCTGCACCGTCATTCCTAGGTAATTTCCTGGTAAATGGTCCTTTGGAGTAGTCTGGCGCTGGAAGCTTCTATGCCCTCATTTCCTGCTTCGTGGCTCCTGCTGGGCTCCTGCAGGGCCTAGTCTGCCCTGAACAAAGTGACCAGGCAACCCAGGATTTCTGCTTTCTTGGGAGGAGTTTGTACATTTCCCCTCCCCTTTTTCTTTCTGCCACCTTGCCTTCCTCTTGTCCTCTTTTTATGTCTAAAACAATCACTGAATGACTATTAACATTACAGCGATAAATAACACATAGCCCTGGACCTCAGGGTACCTGTAGTCTTGAGGGGAGGTAGATTTGTGTAACTCGCTGACCCAAGTGAGCACTCCTGCTTTCTGTAGCCACACTTTCCAAATAAAATAACTCAAACCACTATCCTGTATCATCATCGGACTCCAGGTGTAAGGGACAGAAAATTTTATGTCATATGGCTGAAAGCAAAAAGAGTTTTTATTGGCTCATGCCATGGAAAATTCCAGAAGTAGTCTGACTTTAGATGAGGTTTGGACAGTCTTCTCAAAGATGTTACCAGGTTTCTATCTCTGTATGTCTCAGTTCTGCTTCCTCTGTGTTGGTTCTGTTTTCAGACATGCTTTCTTCCTCATCTGGCAGTAAGCACAGTAGCTCCGTCTTCATATCCTGTCACATTCAATGGGGACGTGCACCTGCCTCTTTCGCAGAAGTCTGAGAAAAATCTGGCTGTGTCTCCTTGGCTCTGCTTAGACCATGTATCCCTCCCTGAACCAATCACTGTGGCCAGCGGATGTGTTGCTTTCTTTAGCTAGATCTAGATCATGTGACCTACCTGGAGCTATGGATGAAGAGTGGGGAAGAGCTAGAACCTCAAATGAAAATCAGTCAATGTATCTATCTGTCTATTTATTTATTACCAGAAAAAGTGGGGATGGATATTTGGGAAGCAAATAGTAAGTAGCTACTGCACAGTTGAGGGTTTGTTTCACATTTGCTTTCATTCTCAGGTCAGCTTCTCTGTTGCCACCTGGCCCTTCACTTTGCCCCAACTCTGCCTTGGCCGGGACTTCCTTTGCTGCTGAAACTCTAGGGTGCCTGGTTCTTGTCCTTTGTTGCCCAAAGCACCACTAACAAAAGACTGTCATGTGTAGCAGCTTTTTACTGAGGATTTTGGAGTGGGCCTGGGTATGGGCATTATTAAAAAGGTTTCTAAAGACTAGAGGTTTTCAAATTTGAGGATGTATAGAATCACCTGAAGGTCTTTAAAATCATAGATCAGTGGGCCCCAGCTCCAGAGTTTCTGATTCAGTAGGTCTGGGGTGGGGCCAAAGAATTTGTACTTCTACTAAGTTCCCACGCTTTAAGAACCACTGTTTTAGGCAATTTATTAATATTATGCACATATGTCAAGATTTCTCTCAAACTTGCCCAGAGGAAAGAGACTTAAATTAAATTTATTAAAAATGATCTCTTGGTAGGGATATTTTATAGAAAATGAAAATAGATGATTGTTGTTAAACTAAATACAATAAAAAAAACAATTTCTGCTTCAAAACCTTGAAATGCTTGACTGACAGTCAGCTGACAGCTTTCTGGAAACTAGTTTCCCAGAAAAAGACTTTGCTTTTAATGTTTATCAGATAATTGCTTAAACATTTGACCAGAAATTGACATGATTCATGTCATGCAAAGAAGTTCTGTTACAGTCCAGTTTTGTAACAACTCTTCTTTTAAAACCGAATTTTTAAAATTTTGTATCAAGTTATACCATTCATAGAAAGTTATGGACCATTCCCATCTCCAAGAATTCCCTCTTGACTTCATCAGTCCTCTTCCCTCACTAATTTTCTAGGGTTTCTTCTCTCTGGCCCTTGCCTCCCATCTTCTCTCCCAAGGATAATTCCCTTCGTAAAGTACCATTCATTCAACAAAAATATAATGAGTACTTGTGTGCCAAGCACTAAGGTTGCAGTGATGAACATAATGGCTATGGTCCCTGCTCCAAAAATTCCTGTAACTTTGTCATGCAGAGCAGTTTAATTCCTTATTGCACAAACCTTTCTCATCTCAGCTCTCCCCAGGGACCCTCACTTTTCATAGACAGGTAAGCCTGAGAAGTCACTTTCTTCAACAAATGAATCGACTTGTACTGTCCTTGGAGGTCAACTGGCTCCAACTTGCAGCCAGTTTCTGTGATAATGTTTTTATCTATTTTCCTGTTGCATAGGCAAACAGATAATGGCAATATTGTGGGTGAAGTACAGTGCTAGATGATTGACCAGATGTAGCTTCCAGGTGGCACAAGAGAAAAGAGAATCTTCAAGAAGGAGCTGCTTGCCTCCTGTATAACATAGTAGGAAGCGAATAACTTTAGGGGCAGACCTACTAGCTTTGTGACGAGGGCACATCGCTTAAGTACTGTGAGTTTCAAATTCCTTGACCATAACATGGAGAAAATAATAATATGTTTCACAGGGTTATAGTAAAGATTAAATGAGATGTCAAGAGACATCCATACCTTTTTATTCCTACCAGCAGTCTACCACTGAGTCCTGTCAATTTTACCTCCTAACTATCTCAAATCTCTCTGTTTCTACCACCACCATCACCTTGGTCTATCCATTATCTTGTCTGTCTCCATGACAACAGCACTGGCCTTCCAACTGGCCTTCGAGCATTCCTTCTAGCCCCCTCCAGCCCATTCTCCACACAGCAGTCTGCTGATTTTAAGAAAACACAGTCTGATCATGTCATATCCCTTTTCTCCCAATGACAACTTTTCAGTGCTCTTAGGATAACCTGATTTGTGAAGACTTTGTTATTTGACCGCTGCTTATCTCTCCATAATCATCTGGAACCACTCTGTCCCTTGCTCTCTCTGCCCCAGCAGGCTGATGACAAAGACTCTCTCTTTGATCGAACTTTAGTCAGGCTGCTAAGTGAAATAAGCCAGTCACAGAGAGACGCATACTGCACGATTCCACTTATGTGAGGTACCTAAAATAGTCAAACTCATAGAATCAAAGAGTGGGATGGTGATTGCCGGGGCTGAGAGGAGGGGGAAATGGGGGGTTACTAATCAATGGGCATATAGTTTCAGTCAAACAAGATGAATAAGCTCTAGAGCTCTGCTATACGGTATTGTACCTATAGTCAACAATAACATACACTTACAAATTTATTTAGAGGGTGGATCTCATGTTAAGTGTTCTTGCCGCGTTAGTCGTAATTATGATAATAATAAAGCAGAGAGAGCGGGGTCTTTATGTTCCAGGACCTTCCCTCGTCTTCCACCCCTCCCCACACCCTCTCCCCAAGACCACTTCCTGCTCCCCGTTCTCGCCTTCCAGCCTCTCCTCATCCCTTTGCAGTCTCACTCATGCCTGCACGTGAAACTGCACCCCTAGGATTTGCAAAGACCGTCTTTTTGACAAACTGTGTGGATAGTTCTAGGCCCTAATTTGTGGCCCCCGCAGCCTTAGGCACTGTTTTCCTTTTTCTCCTTCTTCTCTTCATGGCCATGACGGCATCGGGCTCCCTTGGTTGGTGTCCTGCCTCTCTGCTCCTTCCTGTTCTTTGTGGTCGGTTCTTTCTCTTCCCACACTACACGCTGCCCTGGTTGAGCCACCTAATCTGGTGGCTTAGTTACCATCTCTGCTTGGATGCTTCCCAAATCCATGTCTCTTGCCCAGGCCTCTCTCCTGGGCTCCAGACTCTGATAGGACATCTCCATGGTATCCATGATCCTTCCTTCCCCTCACCCACATCCTGCCCATCTCGCCCATTACCAAGTCCTGCCAGTTCTGTCTCCTCGATCCGCTGTTCTTTCCACGTCTCCATTCACTACCTTAGTTGGAGGCCCCTCGCTCCCTCCCTCCCTTGGATCCTGGCAACAGCCTTCTGTCTGGGTTTCCTATGTCTGCTCCAGCTCTCCCCCTTCAATTCATTTCTGCATGGCAGCCTTAGCGATTTTTCCAAAGTGAAAATTTGATCAAGTCACTTCTCTGCTTATGTTCCTAGAAAGTCATGGGTTTTCCATCAACTTCAGGATTAAGCACAAACATGAGCATGTCAGCCACATCCCTTCTTGACCTGGCCTCGACTTACATTTCTAGCTCTACCTTTTGCTGCCTCCCTTGGCTCTAGGCGATGCTAAGCCCCACTGAACTACTTGCATTTCCTTACTTCATTATTTCTTTGGCTTCAGAACCTTCTGATTTGCCACTGTGCCTGAACTGCCTTTTCTTGGTTCTTCCAGTCCAGCTAAAATAATCTTTCTTCCAGACTCTCCTCAGATGTCACTTCCTCCAGGAAGCTTTCTGTGATCTCTTAAGGCCTGATTAGGTGCCACCCTCTCCTCTATCCCATTTGTTTTCAATGTACCCTCTGCTCCCTGTCCTTCTACTTGTATCCGTGTCTCCCCCATACCGAAAGCTCCCTAAGGGCAGGGACTCTGCCAGCTTCATAGTTGTGTTCTTAGTTTGTAGCATGATGCCTGGCACCTAGTAGGCATGAACAATATTTGTTGAGTGAAAGAACAAGAAAAAGGACACTGAAGCCAGACTGTCTCAGTTCAAATCCTGGCTCAGACACTGCTATCTGTGGAATCTTGAGCAAGCTACTTACCTTCTCTGTGCTTTGGTTTCATTACTTTTGAAATGTTTCTTACCTCATGGGATTGCTTTGAGGGTCAAGTAGGTTAATGTTGATATGCCTAGCATAAAATAAGTGCCATATACATAGGATAATTATTCTAATTTATGACCAAACATGGATACTTTCGAGAGTGAAAGGGATGCTATTAATAATTTTGCCAGGATTACAGGTGTAAATCAGGACTGTCCTTGGCAAACAGAGACATCTGGTCACCCTGTATATAAGGATTCATTATGTAAATAAATGTCTTCATCTTTGTTGATTTTGTTATTCCCTGTCTATTTAACTCTAGTAATTAGCAGTAACTCTTCTGACAATAAAAGCCCATGTGTTTTTCTTCAGAGATAACAGAGAAGGGAGAAACTGGGGAGACAGTGTCCCAAGGGACAGAGTTGGTAGGCCAGCATTAAGAAACATAAAGGAAGTTGAATTGTTAGGCTCTGGGTAAAGAAAAAACGGGAAGCCTTCCTAAACCCCACTAAAGCTGAGTAGCCCGTGGGCTTCACAATAGAAGGCCATGTAGTTTCCTGATGTGTAGTATGATTTCAAGGAGTCCAGACTTTCCTGGAGCCCTTTCTGGGGGGGATTTGTGAGTGAGGCAGCCTGTGCCAATCTGCTTGACATGCTTTTGCTGTCTGCTCGTTGAGTTTGCTGCTTTGTCTCAAACTGTTTCAGAAACATGTAGTTCCATTTGCTTCCCCAATAGGGAGTGTTTTTTCATTACCTTAAAATAGTTGCTTTTATGAACTGGGATAAACACCTGGTGGGCAGGAGTTTTATTACATGGTCATTGCAATTTGAATTCTATTATTTCTCTTGCTTACCTGGGGAGGAGAAAAATACACCTTCATAACACGGTTTTGCTTTTTCTAGTTTCCCAGACAGATACACCATCAGATAACAGCACCTCTGCAGCTGGCCCGTCTACCCAAAGTACCGACTGCAGGCAGTTCTGGTGGCGACCGTGGTGCTGGAGGGGAAAGGGAAGAGGAGAGCAGCTTTCCTTATCTTGAAATACCAAAGCCTGTCAATCTAGGAAAGTGCCACCCGGAGTGTGTACCGACTCCATTCTCCCTGCTTCTGGGCATGGAGCGGGTGGTGGTAGAGAGGGGCAGGGGTATGAGTTAACATTTGTAGAAAGAACAATTTCCACAAAACATGTTGGTAATACACTTAATAATACAGGAGGGAGAGGGAGAATTGAAGATGTTTTTGGCTGTTAGTTATTCCATACTTCATTCATTCAACCAATAATATATAAAGTGCTTACGATGTGTCAGGCACAATACATCAACGTATATGAAGAATACAGCAGAAAAGGTTTGCTTGAAATTATGTGGGGTAATTTATTGCAGTTTTGGACATGTTGAGCTTGAGATATAGATTTTCCATTAAGCATTTGGATAAAGCTGCCTGGAGCTCTGAGGAAAAGTCTGTGCAAGAAATATAGGTTTGGTAACAACCCTCAAATAGTTGGTAGTTATACCATTAGCAGTGAGTGAAATAATTAGGGTTATATGAGGGAGAAGAGTGTTAAGAATGGAACATTGGGGCCGGGTGTGGTGGCTCACGCCTGTAATCCTAGCATTCTGGGAGGCCGAGGTGGGAGGATCGCTCAAGGTCAGGAGTTCAAAACCACCCTGAGCAAGAGCGAGACCCCAAATATATACCCTCAAGTAACTCTACTCTAGTCAAGATATAGAAAATTTCCATCATATTAAAAGTACCCCCGCCCCAAGCTTTTAAAGAACAACCAGCACCAATTCTTCTTGGACTATTCCAAAAAGTTGAAGAGGAGGGAATTCTTTCTAACTCATTCTATGAGGCAAACATTACCCTGATACCAAAACCAGAGGAGGACACAACATGAAAGGAAAACTATAGGCCAATAGCCCCGATGTACATAGGTGCAAAAATCCTTAACAAAATATTAGCAAGAGGAATTCAACACATTGAAAAGATAATACACCCTGGTCAAGTGGGATTTATCCCAGGGATTAAGAATGGTTCCATGTACAAATCAATAAGTATAATGTATTACATCATCAGAATAAAGGACAAAAACCACATGGTTTCAATAGCTGCAGAAAAAGGCATTTGATAGAATTTAACATCCCTTCATGACCCTGGAGGACATGTTATGTGAAATAAGCCAGTCAAAGAAAGACACATATCCCACGTTCTCACTCATAGGTAGGAGCTAAAAATGTTGACATTATGCTGATAGAAAGTAGGATAGAGGTTATCAGAGGCAGGGAAGGGTGGAGGTGGTGTTGAGTAGAGGTTGGTTAATGGCTACAAAAATACAGTTAGAAGGAATACATGCTAGTGTTCAATAACAGTAGGATGACTATAGTTATCAATAATTTATTCTATATTTCAACATAGCTAGAAGAGAAGGTTTGGAATGTTCTCAACACAAAGAAATGACAAATGTTTGAGGCGATGGGTATGCTGATTACCTTGTTTTGATCATTACACATTGTATGCATATATCAAAGTATCACATGTATCCCAAAAATATGTACAGTTATTATGTATCAATAAAAAAATTTCCTGTGCCCTTCCCCAGTCATCCCCCACACTGCCTGCTCCAGGCAACCACCAATCTGATTTCTATCACCATAGATTACTTTTGCTTATTCTAGAATTTCACATCAATGGAATCACATAATATATATTCTTTTGTGTCCTACTTCATCAATGTCATTGCATGGATCAGTAATTTGTTTGTTTTTATTTATGGGTAAGCTTTTCCTATATGAATATACCATGATTTGCTTATCAGCTCACCTGTTGATGGACATTTGGGTTATTTCTACTTTAGGATGAATATGAATGAACCTGCTCTGAACGTTTGTATGTGAGTCTTTTGTGAGCTGGGCGTGCTGGCACGTGCCTATAGTCCTAGCTATTCAGGAGGCTGAGGTGGGAGGATTGCTTGAGCCCAAGAGTTAGAGGTTACAGTGGGCTACGATCATGCCACTGCACTCCAGCCTGGTCAACAGAGAGAGAGAGACCCTGTCTGTAAAGAAAGAAACAAACAAACAAAAATCCAAAGGAAACAAACAAACAACCCCCCCACACACAAAAAACCGACAAGTCTTTTGTGTATGTATATTTATATGTTTTATATTCATTAAATACCTAGGAATAAAATTGCTTGGTCAAATGCTAAATGTATGTTTAACTTTAAAAGAAATTGCAGAATTTTTCCCCAAGGTGGTTGTACTATTTTATACTCTCATCAGTAATAGATGAAATTTCTAGATGCTCTATATTCTCACTGAACTTGATATTGTTACTATTTTTAAATTTTAATCATTCTAGTGGGTATGTAGTAGCACCCAATTGTGATTTTATTTTGTATCTACCTGGTAACTAATGAGTGAGCACCTTGTCATGTGCTTATTGGCCGTTTGCTGGGTTTATTTCTGGTCTTGGTTCTATTTGTCCATCCTTACTCTGACATCACATTGTATTGGTTATGGTAATTTGTAACGAGTCTTGAAGTCAGGTTATATAAGGCTTCCAACTTTGTTATGCTTTATTTCAAAACTGTTTTGGCTATTCTAGATCCTTTGAACATCCATATAAATTTTAAAATCAGTTTGTCAATTTCTATGGAATAAAGCCTGCTGGGTTTTTTACTGGAATTGTGCTGAACATACCATTCATTTGGGGAAGTGTTGCCATCTTAACATTATTGTGTCTTCCAACCCATGGATAAAACACGTCTCCCCATTTATTTAGGTATTCTTTAATTTCTCTCAGTAGTATTTTCTAGTTTTCTGTGTATGGGTTTTGCACATATTTTGTTAAATTTATCCCTGAGCATTATGTTTTCGATGCAGTTTTATGATGTACCTTGGTTTTTCGTGTTTCTTGTGCTCATGGAGTTTCTTGGATCTGTGGACTTAATGATTTTCAAAAAATTTGGAAATTTAATAGATTATTTGAAATTGTCTCACGGCTCACTAATACTCGGGCCATTTTTTTCGGTCTTTGTTTTTCATTTTGGATAGTTTCTATTGCTATGTCTTGAACTTTACTAATTTTTTCAATGTCTAATATGCTGTTATTCATCTCAAATATCCTAATTGTTATCTTCACAAGTTTAATTTGGATCTTTAAGAAATCTTTCATGTTTTTACTTAACATACCCAATCTTTCCTTTACTTTCTTGAACATATGTGATATAGTTTTAATAACTGTTTTAATGTCTTGTCTACTAATTCTATCATCTATGTCCGTTTTCATTGATTTTTCTCTTCATTAGGGATTGTATTTTCTTGCTTATTTGTGTGTCTTGTAATTTTTTATTTAATTCCAGATACTGTGTATTTTACCTTGTTGGATGCTGAATACTTTTGTATTCTTAACATTCTTATTTATTTATTTATTTACTTATTTATTTTTATTCTTACATTCTTGAGCTTTGTTCTGTAATATAGTTAAGTTACTTGGGAACTATTTGGTCCTTTTGAGGCTCACTTTGTTAGGCATGACCACAATTACCTTTACGTGATGGCTAATGCTGTCCCATAAGGCAATGCCTTTCTGAATATTCTACCTGATGACCTGTAACTTATGGGTTTTTCCACTCTGGCTAGTAGGTGAACCCTGAGGCTTTTCTCCTCTCTACTCTTTTCAGGTGTGATTATTCCTCAGCCTTGGGTAGTTTCCTCAATGAGTGTTCAGATCAGCGTTCAGCTGAAAACCCTCCGCAGATACCTGGCGCGCTCTCTCTCTGCGAACCTGTCTCATCTGTGACGCTCTGCTGTGTGAACCCTAGCTAATTTAGCCTCTTCAGATTCCCAGCGTGATCTACTGAACTAAGGGAGACGTTTGGATTCTGCCCGCGTTTCCCTTTCCTGTGCTGATGCCTGGAAACCTTTTCCCATTACAGACTGAGAAAATCATAGGGCTCACCTTGTGTGATTCCTCTCTCTTGGGATTAACTGCCTGTGCTGCCTGCTGCCTGCTGCCTGAAAACTGTTGTTTTATATATTTCGTCTAGAGTTCCAATTGGCCCGTTACTCCATCTTGATCAGAGTTATTAATAGAAGTCTTGATGCTATTTTAAATGGTATTAAAGTTTAAAAAATTTTTCAATTATTCATTCATGGCCTTGTGGGAAAATACTTGATTTTTGATATTTGACCTTGCTAAATTTACTTATTAGTTTTCACATTTTTATTGTAGATTCTTTAGGAGTTTCTATAAGCACAATCATGTTATCTGTGAATAGGAAAAGTTTTACTTCTGTGTTTGCAACTTGTATTCTGTCTCTCTGTCTCTGTCTCTGTCTCTGTCTGTCTCTCTCTCTCCTGTACTAGAAACTATACAATGTTGAGGAGAAGTGGAAAGTGCAAATCTTCTTGCCTTGCTCTTGATCCTGGTAGGCAAAACATTCAGTCTTTCACTGTTGAGCACCAGGCTTTTTTGGGTTCAAGAGGGTCTTCTCTGTTTTTGCTTTGTTGACAGCCTTACCATAAATGGATGCTGAATTGTATCAGATGTTTTCTCTCTACCTGTTGAGATGATCATATGATTTTTCTCCTTTATCCTCTTAATGTGGTAAATCACAGTGATTGATTATCACTAAATCAATCTTACATTCCTGAGAAACTCTACTTGACTATGATATAGTATCCTTTCAAAAATCCTTTTTACATATTGAGTATTCTAGTTAATAATATTTTATTAGGGATTTTGCATCAGTGTTCTTGAGAGGTACCGGCCCAGTTTTATTTTCTTGTAATGTGTTGTCAGGTTGGATAGCAGGACTCATGAAGCAAGCTGATAAGAGTTCCCTCCTCCTCTACTTTCTAAAAGAATTTGAGTGTGATTGGTAGTATTTCTTCCTTCAGTGATAGGTGGGAATTTACCAGTAAACCTGTTTGGCATGGAGTTTTCCTTGTGGAAAGTTTTTAAATTTGAAAATTCAATTTCTTTAATAGATAATGGGCTATTCAGATTTTCTGTGTCTCTTGTGTCAGCTTTGGCAACTCATCTTTCGAGTAATTTACTTCTCATATGCTTTTAATACCTATAGAATCTGCAGTGGTTCTCTTCTTTATTCCTGGCATTGGCAACTTGTGTTTCCTTCTTTTTATTAATTCATCTAGCTAGAGGTTAGTTAATTTTGCTGCATTGTAAAACCCTACAATCTCAATGACTTACAACAGTAAACATTTATTTCATGTTTATGGCTTTTGTGGGTTGGCTCTGGCAGCTCTGCTCTAGGCTGTTGGTTGTGTTCAGGTCTGTTCCGTGAGTCTCTCATTCTGAGACTCAGGCTGATGGAGAAGCAGCTACCTCGGGCATTTGCTTCACACGGCTGGATGCTGGAGTACGAGAAGACAAGCAGAAACTTGCAATGTCTCTTAGAGTCTCTTTTGGGAACTAATTACATTGTCACTTCAGTTCACATGTCATCAACTAATGCAAGTCCCATAGCTAAACAAAAAGTCAGTGGGGACACAGAAGTATAATCTGTCCATAGCAAAGCATGGCAACCCTGGAAAGGAGGGAGAACTTAGAGCAAATAATATAATCTACCACAAGGAATGCCACAGAATCCAAGAAAAGGGGGAGTGGTTGTTCTCAGTGTAAAATGCTTCTTTGGTGTCAAATAAAAAAAAAAGGATAAAAATTATCCTTTCTTTTCATTGATGAGTTTGATTATAGAGATTTCTGTTGATTGTGGTGGTTGGAGCCATGCTAAAGTAGAAAAAGGGGTGACAGGAAAATGGAAGAGAGACAACAAAGAAAGAAGACTGTATTTTCCAAAAGCTTGGCTTAAAAGGAAACAAGAAAGATACTGTCATAATCAGTGGGGAACAAAGGGTGTGCATGTGTGGGTGTGCGTTCAGTTAGTAATGCTTGCACATGTTCATAGGCTAAATCAGAGAAGCTGATAAGGAAAGGGAAGTGGAAGATACCAATTATGCCAGCTATCCATTTATCGCCTCTCCTCTCCAAACACAGTATTCGTTGCCTGCTCTATGGGAGTGGAGCTGGACCCTGTGAACATTTCTCCTTTGCCAGCTGGCACAATGTTAATCTTTGTCAGTGGAGGGCACTGGGAAGGGACGTTGGGAGGAAAGAGCTTTTCTTCCTGGTTGCAGTGTGTTCCTCTTGGCAGACTCCTGCAGCTGAGCACCAGTAGCATGTGGTGACCAGCCACACACATGGCAGGCAGCGGCACATGGCCCTTCCCTATGGGCAGCTTCTCCTGGCACACCAGAACATGGATTCCCAATGCAGCATGCTTATAGGCATTTTCCCAGCAGGCTTTGCAGGGCAAGATCTCAAGGATGTCCTCTGGCAACCCAGGTAATTTTCTAGGCAGTGTGCTGCAGAAATGGCCTCAGCAAGTTCCATGGCACAGAACTTCCATGTGTATGGTTTTCTCAGGTGCCCCAGAGAGTTGCTTCCTGGTAAGTTCTGCTGGCACAGCATCTCAGCAAAACTCTCTGCCATCCAGTGGGTCAAGGCCATACCCTTTCTAATGCGGCTGCATATCAGCCTAGGGGATGGGGTCCCTTCCAGATTTATTTCTTCCTTGGGTGCTCTGTCTCAGCCCTAGAGGTAGGGGCTGCTCCCTATATTGGATATTTGTGTATTTTATAGAAATCTCTCTTTCCCATTAGAAATAATCCCTTGTTATAGTTAATAACTTTTTATATTAAAATTTCCCTCTTCAAATTAGGGTATGATTCCTGCCTCCTGACTGGACCCTGGGAGATACACCAATAAAAGAAAGGAATAGAAAATTCAGAGATGTGGAGGACAGGGGAGACACATATTTATGAAAGAAGGGGATGAGAAGTTGAGGGAGCTCTTGGCTTTGATTTTCTCAGTGAAGACGAGGACAGGCTATCTGCCGATGGCAGATTTGTAATAGTCATTTCTGACCCTTTCAAAAGACCAATTTGTGTCGGAGTGTACAGTTTTCTCTACCAGGATTCAGAAGTCCAGGCTTAAGAGCAGGGCAGGCTGTTGTAGAACTGTCTCAGGGTCAGGGTTTTCTAGGACTTGTGAGTGGAAGGAAAAGGGACCAAGCACACTGAGGGGGCTGGTGGGAAATCGTTCACGTCATTGCCCAGAGGTCTAGCTCGGGGTTTAAAAGACGGAGGCCCGAGGTTGAGGGGAGAGAGAAGATGAACTGTGGGGCAATGAAGGGGTGAAAGTGCTGGAACTCAGTGAGGACAAGGGGTGGTGAAGGGGGAGGAAGAGAACAGAGCTGGAAGGATTGTGGTCCAAGTTTAATTTTTGAGAAGCGGTGGACGCATGCTAGTTGTGGTCCAGCTGTGGCCTGGAAAGGTGTAGCTGAAAGTAGAGTAGAAGGTTATTTGACGTGATCAGGACAGTTGGGGGGGGGTCAGGGTGTCAGAGGGATTGGCTTCAGCAGTGTGTCTCAGGATGCCGGTGGGGGCTCGCGTGTAGAGGTGAGTGGGGAGAGTCCTCGTCTGCTATGGGTCAGGGCCAGTGACAGCAACAGGAAAGGGTAGCAGGCAACGGACCATTCAGTGTGGGGAGGGCTTCGAACGAAGGTTCGAGAGTAATGGTGTGGAGCCGGCGGGGGAGGCTGGGAGACTGCTACCCCGAGAGCCCTGCCCCTGGCTGGGAAATGGGACTCGTGTGGGAGGAGGAGCAGCCTCCACGTAAGGGGGCTTCGAGAGAACCAGTGTCCTTGGGGTGAAGCCAGGCTTTAGTGATGGCGAGGAGGAGGATGACATAGTACAAGTTCTCAGAGGGCGCTGTTGATATAGAAGAATTTGTTTTTAGCGGAATGAGGTTACCAGGGACACAGGGGAAAATATTCAGCAGGAAACCTGACGGGAAGGTAGGTAAAAGTGATGTCCCAGTGAAAGTGGAAATGCCAGTGAAGGGACTTAAAGTTCAGAGACAGAGTTTTCATCCGTGTATCGCAGCATCAGGCACACAGTAGGTGCTCAGTTATCTGAGAGAATAACTGAATGAATAAATTCTGTTCCCAGTGGCTGCTTACTTTGACTCTCTGGCACTTCATTTTTCCATCTGTTTACTGGGAACACTGCTACTTTATCTCCCTAATTCTGAAATTTACAGCAGCTTTTTCTCCAAAGTCCCTGTTCTTTTCATCTGGCAGAGTGGGTGTTTTACTATTCTGTCTCATTTCACCTGAGCAGGGCAGAGAAAGTCAGGGCTGAATCCCTTCTGGTTAGAGCTTGGGAGTAACTGAAGTTCAGAAAGAGCAAAGAGTTCACTCAGCATCGCAGATTCAGATTTACCATGAGGCTAAGAAAGAAATGGGGGTCCTGTCTCCAATTCTAGTTTGAAGCCACCAGCCTGTACTGTGGCTCCCAGAGCAGCCCCAGCGGGGTGGCACGTGGGACTCAGGGAGAGCCGCAGTCCAGGGTGGGCGATGGATGGTCAGGCTGTGTGCAAGGCAGCCTCCAGCAGGTGGGGGTGTGGAGTTGCAGAAGGCTGGCAACCTGGCGCTGAACGGGAGGTCTGGGACACTGTGCCGCTGACACCCTCGGGTTTGGATGGGATCGTTTCTGCTACCCTCTGGGTCTCCAGCCATTACTCCGGAGCCCCGGGAAGTGCAGGTAGCAACAGCAGATGGATGGCCCCTGCCTCTTTCTCCTCTTTGCCTCGAGCTCTGTATCCTAAAGTCTTGACAACAGGGAGTGTTGCCTGATGGAACGTGCGTGGGTTAGTGGGCTCCAGGTCCCCGAGCACCCACACTCTAGCCAGGCACACACCCCACTCGCCAGTCCTCTGTGAGTGAGTGATGATGGTGCCTGCTCTACCACCTTTTCAAGCTTTTGTCTGAAATATATGTGAAAACCTTGGTAGAGTGAAGGCTCTAAAAATATAAGGATTTATTATTAATGATTAATGGGTAGTTAAGAGTGAAAATATGTTTCTTGATCTATTCTAGAGAAGGGAAGAGGAACTCTAGGGAAGGTACAGGGTGAAGATTTTCTTATTTGCGCAAGAATGGGCCCTTTTGACTACATGTTTTCACCTCTGTGAGGTCACATAGTAGGCTGGAGGATAAGAATACCAATTTGCCATGGGACATTCCGAGGAGGTTGTAAGCACTCAGAAAATAGAGGCCATAAGAATGATAGTAATAAACCACCATGTGTTTTAAGTACCTACTATGTACCAGGCACATGACATACGTTATTTAATTTAATCATCACAGCAGCCCCCTAGGATAGGTGTAATTATCTATTATCTACTCTAGCTGGAAATGGAACTGCAGGATCTGAGAGGCAAGTAATTGCAGAGTGTTACACAGACAGTAAGTCGTGATGGTGGGATTTAAACCCACGTCTGTTTGGCTGTAATAGCCCACGTCTTTCCCACGGTAATGGGTAGCCTCATACTTTGCTAAATCTCTAAGACCCTTTCCAAGGACCTGTCTTGCGCTGGTTACTTAGGAATCACTCAAGGAACTTGTTAAAATGCATATTCTTGAGCCCTACCCCAGGGGGAGCCTCATCCATGATTTAGGTTTTTCCTTTTCTTTTTCTCTTTTCATTCCGCGTCCCCCTCCGTTACTTTGGTTGTTCAACAGAGTAATCAGTATTTCCATTTCTCGAACGTCTTATACTTTATTCCTTTACTTGAAAATAGCAGCAAATGCAAATTCGTTGTGTCAAACCAGGGATCCTTGAGTTTCTCTAACCCAGTGTTATGTAATCAGCAGCTCCTTTTTGTTCTAATAACGCACCTTTATCTCCCTTATTTTGCTGGGGTACAAGAGCTATCTTTGGGTGCAGACAGTTCACTACTAGGGAGAAGCTTCCACTTGAGGAGGACTTAGCTCTGGGAGGGAGATAGAAGCAGAAAGCAGGTGGGTTCCTGGGGTTTTAGTCACTTAATCAGTCATTAAGTAATTATTGAATACTCCGTATCAGGCACTGGGCTAAGTGTTGGGCTGGAGCAATGCATAAAATAAAGCCCCTGCTTTCATGGAACTTTAGGTAGTTAGAGAGAGAAGGCCTCTCCGATGAGGGGGCTTTTGTGCACAGACCTAAATGACATGACAGAGTGAACCATGAATTTCTTGGGAAAAGCATACCAGGCAGAGGGAATAGCAAGTCCAAAGACTCCGAGCAGGAGTCTCCTGGGAATGCCAAAGGAACAGCGAGGAGGCCTGTATCCAGCAGAAAGGCTGGAGTGGAGTGTGCAAGGAGCAAAGAGGTAGGGGATGAGATGGGAGAGGTTGGATCATGACCTTCTAGGCTGTTGTGAGAATTCTGGGTTTGTTCCAAGTAAGACAAGAAGCCACTGCAGGGTTTTGTGCAGGGAAGTAACACGGCTTTGGAGGATTGCTCTGGGTGCTGGGTTAAGAGTAGACCCCAGGGGACAGGGGTGCTACCTGAATCCCAAGTCAGCTCTGTCTGTGTCTCTCAGACAGCTTTGTCAGATTCTACCCCTCATCCCTCTACCGTGGTGGCCAGATGGAGAAGAGAGGTCAAGCTATGACCTCCATCGATCCTCCCTGCTCCTTCCGTTCACTCTCGGTCACAGCACCATGGCTCTCGATACTTGCACATTGATTGTGGTGGTGGATACGATAGTGGTGGGATGTTGGCCACCGTCGCGGTGTCTGGATACCAGATCAGCCAAGTCAAAACACCGGAATAAAGCACTTTTGACTTTAGGAACAAAGTGGCAGAGCCACTCATTTGCTCACTGACGCGTTCTTTTGACTTTTGTTGAGCACGTACCATGTACCAAGCACTGTGGAAGCCACTGGAGCACTAGAAATTCTAACAAAGGTCACTAAGACATAAACTCTGTCCTAGAGGGAGCTCTTAAACTAATTACTAGCATTTATCAATCACTGTTGATGGGTCAGATACTGATTCAAATGCTTTTTACGTATTGCCTTTTTTTTTTTTTTTTGAGACAGAGTCTTGTTCTGTTGTCTGTTGTACGGTGATATCATCGTAGCACACTGCAACGTCAGACCCCTGCTTCTGCCTCCCCGGTAGCTGGGACTATAGGCACGCACTGCCACGCCCAGCTAATTTTTCTGTTTTTTTTTTTTTTTGTAGAGACAGAGCCTCACTATTTTGCTCAGGCTTGTGTTGAACTCCTGGCCTCAAGTGATGTTCCCACCTTGGCCTCCCAAAGTGCTGAGGTTGTAGGTGTGAGCCACTGCACCTGGCCTGTATTGCCATATTTACTACTTAAAAAATTAATGTAATTAGGTAGGTACTATCTTACCATTTTAAAGATGAAGAAGTCAAGGCACACAGAGGTTAAGTAACCTGTTCAAGTTTACTTAAGCTATTAGGAGAACTGACATCTGAGCCCAGATAATCTAGCTCTGGGGTCTAGATGACTGGGCTCCTTAGACCAGAGGGAAGATAGCTAAAAACACAATTATAATGCAGTGTGATATGTATTCACTAGAGCTACTGGGAGCCTTTGACATTATTGAGGAGCAAGGCCCAAAGCCTCTTCAAATTTCCAATCCTAGTAATGCCACTGTCGTATATAACTTCTCCCCATAAAATGCTGTGAAGTACAACGCAGGTTTTAAAGAGATGCTTCCAGATTCTTAATAAAAGATTAAAGTAATTTGTAAAATTATTTTCTGGCAAGAACCATCCCTTTCTTGGACTGCTTCACTCACTCATCACTTCCATCACTAGCTAATAGGGTTTTTTTTGGGCAGTCCATTCTTCATAAAGGAAAAATAAAAATATATCAAGTAGAGGCCAACCAAGCTGGGTCAGGCTGTGAAGACTTGGGGGTGAGTTGGGCTCAGCTCACTGTCTATCTCAGCTACTCCTCTGTGGGGACCTCAGAGCCGGCTGGAATCAAATGTGTGTCTCAGTAAAATGTCTCATCAGCAGTTGGGGAACTTTGGGGTCTTCTGGGAACAGTAGAAGCCACAAATCTTACATCCTAGAATGCCTGGGGGATATATTACTGGATCCTCAGGTGCTAGGAGAGCACACTATGAGCCACAAACTAATTCTGGCTGGAGAGAATACAAGGAAAGCTTCAAGGAGCAGGTTAGATTTAAGCTGGGCTTGAAAGACACATTGACCTTCGACAGGCAGTAAGGGGACGGTCCCGGTAAAGGAAAAGTCTGTGTAAAGGATCTGGGGAATGGTAAGTCTCTCTGGGATCATTCCATCCTAAAACACTAAATCTTGGCAGGTAGGGCAGAATCTGAGCTGCAGCCTCGGTCACACTTTTGTAGGCTATCATAATAATAAATTATATTTTCACTCATGAATTCTCTCTCTCTCTTCTCTCTCTCCCTCCCTGTCATTATCTATCTCTCTCCAGATTTATTGAGGTATAATTGACATGTAATAAACTTTGCATATTCGAAGTTTACAATTTAATAAGTTTGAAACATACTCATGGAATCATCTCCAAAATTAAGACAATGAGCATACCCATCACTCCCTGGAGTTTCATTGTTCCCCTTTGCAATTTGTCTTTTCCACCCCTCTTTTGCTACTTCCCTCTGGCCTCAGGCAACCATTGATCTGCCTTCTGACACTTTAAATGAGATTGCATTTTCTAAAATTTTATATAAATGGAGTCATACAGTATGTATTCCTTTTTGTCAAGCGTATTTCATTTAGTATAATTGAGACTAATTCATATTGTTCTGAGTATCAACAGTTTATTCTTTCTATTTCTGAATAATACCCCATTTTATAGAAATACCAAAATTTATTTCTCCATTTTATTGATAACAAGCTTATGGATTGTTTCTAGTTTTTGGTTATTACAAAGAAAGTTGCTATGAACATTCTTATGTAAGTCTTTTCTGGACTTATGCTACCTTTTCTTTTGGGTAAATATCGTGGAATATGGTAGATGTATGTTTAACTTTTAAAGAAACTGCCCAACTATTTCCCGAAGTGGTTGTACTGTGAAGTTTCCAATTGCTCCATATCCTTGCCAACATTTGTATGGCCATTAAAAAAGTTTTTTTAGCCATTCCAAGGTATGCATGATACCTCATTGTGGTTATAATCTGCATTTTCCTAGTGACTATTTCGAGCATCTTTGCATATACTTATTTTCCATCTCTCTTCCTTATTAACGTATCTGTTCAAATCTTTAGGACATTTTAAAAATTGGGTTGTTTTCTTTTTTCTGTCGGGTTTTTAGAGTTTGCTATATAATCTAGACACACGGCCTTTATCAGACACATGTTTTGCAAAGAGTTTCTCAAAGTATGTGGCTTGTCTTTTCATTTTCTTAGCAGTGTCTTTCAAAGAGTGAAATTTTTAATTTTGATGAAGTCCAATTTATCAATTTATTCTTTTATGGATTATGCTTTTGGTAATATATCTAAGAAATCTTTGTCTAACCCAAGTTCACAACATTTTTCTTCTAGAGGTTTTATAGTTTTAGTCTTTACATTTAGATCTATAATCCACTTCGAGTTAATTTTTGTACGTAGTAAAAGATATGGATTGAAGTTTATTTTTGTTTTTGCTATGGATAGCCTATGACTTCAGCACCATTTGTTGAAAAGCTGTCCTTTCTCCACTGAGTTGCCTTTGTACTTCTGTCAAATATCAGTTGGCCATATTTGCGTCATTAGTTCTTTTTTTAGAAGGCGCAACCATCTCTAAACCCAATGAATCAGACCAGTTGTTCGTTGTGAGGGCTCGATCCTTCATAGCCTGGGATCCTTTCTTGGGATTTGTGGTTGAGTCCAGATTCACAGCACGGACGAGGCATTGACTTAAGATCAGGATGGAATTACTTCCGTAAGGCCAGAGGACTTTTGTCTTCTGGGCTGTGCTCTAAACCTTGGTATTGAGCTCACTTTCTATGACAGGAAGGACAGAGGAATTTCTGTTTTCTAGTTGACTGATCTGTTCTCCTAATTATCCTTAATGCCACATCTGGCTTTTCAGTGGGTACCAGTGAGCTTCCTTCTTTTCTCCCCTAAACTAAAGCCTTGATGACTTTGGTCAATCTAGCTCCTGTCCTAAGATACCAGAAATACAAGCTCCTTAGACCAAGGATGGGCAATCTCATTTTATCAAAGACTATAGACCTGGTGGGAGGAAATCAGTCAAAGGTCACCTAATAAGCCACCTTAATTGAAGTGATTTGGTCTCCTTAGAGAAGTATAAAAGATTCAATTCCATAGCTTAATTTTTTTTATTGAGATATAATTCACATACCATAAAATTTACCCTTTAAAATTACACATTTCAGTGGTTTTTAGTACATTCACAAAGTTGTGAACCATCACCACTATCTAATTCCAGAACATTTTCATCACCCTAAAAGAAACCACATACCCATTAAGCAGCCATTCTCCACTTTTCCTGCCTCCAGCCCCAGGCAACCACTAATCTACTTTGTGTCTCTATGGATTTGCCTATTCTGGACATTTAATATAAGTGGAATCATATAGTGTGGGGCCTTTTGTCTCTTGCTTCTTCATTTAACGTAATGTTTTCAATGTTCATCAATACCGTTGCTGGTATCAGTACTTCAGTCCTCTTTATGGCTGAATAATATTCCATTGTATGAATATACTACATTTGGTTTATACATTCATCAACTCATGGACATTTGGGTTCTTACGACTTTTGACAATTATGAATAATTTTTCTATGAACATTTGAGTATGAGTTTTTATGTGGACACATGTTTTCAAATCTCTTGAATATATACCTAGGAGCGGAGTTGTTGGGTCATATGGTAACTCTGTTTAACTTTCTGAGAAACTGCTAAACTGTTTTCCAAAACAGCTGCGTTATTTTACAATTTTACCAGCAATGCATAAGAATTCCAATTTCTATATATCCTCTTTGACACTTGTTATTGTCCTTTTTTTTTTTTTTTTTTTTGAGACAGAGTCTCACTCTCTTGCCCGGACTAGAGTGAGTGCCGTGGCATCAGCCTAGCTCACAGCAACCTCAAACTCCTGGGCTCAAGCGATCCTCCAGCCTTAGCCTCCCGAGTAGCTGGGACTACAGGCATGAGCCACCATGCCCGGCTAATTTTTTCTATATATGTTTAGTTGGCCAATTAATTTCTTTCTATTTTTAGTAGAGACGGGGTCTCACTCTTGCTCAGGCTGGTTTCGAACTCCTGACTTTGAGTGATCCTCCCGCCTCAGCCTCCCAGAGTGCTAGGATTACAGGCGTGAGCCACCCACGCCCGGCCCTGTTATTGTTCAATTTAAAAATTATAGCTATGCTAGTGTATGTGAAGTACTATGTCACTATGGTTTTGATTTGTATTACTCTAACGACTAATGATGTTGAACATCTTTTCATGTGCATGGTGGCAATTTATATACTTTCTTTTTTTTTTTTTTTAGCACAGATCAAAGGATTTTAATGTAACAGAGTATGAAAAGTTCTTAATGTGGTTTCAGATTCCAGACTGCCACTAACTTTTAAGGAAACTACACTTGTCAAATTTTGGTGTAGTATCAAAGATTATTCATAGTTATCTATGAAGACTCTTAAAATACTCCTCCCTTCTCCAACTACATGTCTGAGGCTGGATTTTCTTCATCTATTTCACCTAGAACCACCTATTGCAACAGACTGAGTGAGAAAGCAGATATGAGAATTTAGCTGTCTTCTATCAAGCCACACATCAATTTGCAAGAGATCTATAAAACAATGCCATTCTCTAAATTTCTTTTTGGAAATACAATTATTTTTCATAATGATATTTATGTTAACATGTTATGGTTTACTATTGCTATTTTAATGAATATTTAAAAATTTTTTCATTTTAATTTCTAATCCAGCAAATAGTGATAGATATTAATAGATGACAAGTAGATAAACAAAAGCTTTTTCGGGTTCTCAATAATTTTTAAGAGTGTAAAGGGGCTTGATACCAAAAAGTTTGAAAACCACTGATCTAGTCCAACCCCGCCTCTCTTGCTCTCCCATTTTATAGATGGGTAAACTGAGGCTGGGCCAGGAAAGAGCCCTTCACAGCTAGGTTGTGGCTCCTACATTCAGTATAAGCCTTTGTAACAGGTGTGTTTGGGATACCTCCTCTCTCGTGTATTCAATCTCTCTTTAGTGGATCCTCATCTGGATTTAAACGTCTGTGAGCTTAAAAAAAATAAAAAGGAAAGAAAGAAAGCCTTTCTCTACACACATACCTCCCTCTACCTTACAACTGCTAGGTCCCTATAAAAAACTTGAAAAAACTGTTCATACTCACATCTCTATTTTCTCATCTTTCATTCATTTAATAAATATTAGCTGAGAGCCAACTATGTACCACATATGGTTCTAGGTGCTAGTTCCTCAATGAATTAAAGAAAAACCTTGCTCTTTCAAATCTTAAATTCTAGTGAGGGGAGACATGTCCAGAAAAACTGTCCAGAACTTGCAAGTGGGCACCAGATTACTTACTGGGTGTTCTTTCATTGTAGTGTTGTGATACATCTTTGATTGACTTTTTGTTGAGCAGGCTATTTTACACCTTTCCAGGGATGGAGATTAACTTGTAAAAACTGTTGGCAATACAAAAAATTCTTGACTGAAAGCAATGCGAATGATTCCTGTACATAGTAATACAAATGAATTTTGTCCAGTAAAGACAGAACTGATTTCCATCTGATAGAAAAAAATAATCCCAAACATTAGCTTATTATTTAGTATAATATTAATGTTTTTGCAATTATGAGCAAATTCATTTCAGCCTTCTTTGGCTGATTATCTAAATTTCTGAAACTTAAATTATCACTTGAACAAGTCTTACCATCTTACTAGTTCCCTCATTATTTAGGATAATAATGGATGAGTAGTTTATGATGATGAATAAAATCTTTGGCATATGTTCATTTTATATTTACATGAGAGTAGTGTTTTTAACCTTTCTGAAATTATAATTTAGCAGACTAAAATAATATATGTCAGGTGGTAATGAATTATAAGAACAAGAGCAGGATAAGCAGGATAAGAAGACAGCTGTTGGTGGAGTAGTATATACTATTCTGGATAGGGTCAATCAGTCCTGTGATTCTCTCTCTTAAATCGAAGTAGAATCCCTCCTTTTTTGCACATTCTCATTGTCATAACACTAATCTCTCATCTGATCTCCTTGTCTTACTCCTGCCTACTCCGATTATCGAGTGTCAGATGATCGTTTTTAAAAACACTTACCTGATCGTGTCCTTCCTCTCCCCTGGATCCCTAATGGAGGACTCAAGTGCTGTGGGCCTAAAGCTCACACAATTTAGAAAGCTCTCTTTAAGAAAAGTAATAACAAAATTAGGTACAAAAGGCCTTGAAAGGGACCGTGCAGATGACAGGTCCTAACACTTAAGCTTCATTATCTTCACTGCAAATCCACTTCTGCCTAAAAGTCTGGCCCCTTGTTCCTCTTCCTCAGCATCTTCCTCTGTGCAATTTCTGCCTGGAAGGCCCTTTCCGTCCCTTGTTGCCTAGATAACTCTTTCAGAACTCAACCATGAGCTCATTGTCCTCTCTGGTCCCCTCACTGGGTTAGGGGCCCCTTCAGAACACCTCTCACTTTTGCAAGCATGCCCGGGCACCAGGTTGCTCTTTCCCCAGCACCCTCAAGGGATCACAGACGGGGGGAGGGGTGGTGGTGCCCTACGGCGGTGTCCGTTATAATTCACTCCCCTCTACCCGCTCTTGTCCGCCAGGGCGGCGCTCACCACCTCCCCGGAACCCGCGGGTCCGCCCCTGCGGTTCCTGTCGGAATTACCTCGCGGTGCACGCTGACGTGGCCGCGCCCTTATTAAGAGGTGTCCGGAAGCTGCGGGAGCATGTGGACTTGGCGACGGTCCCGCGGAGACATCGACGTAAGAAGACATGGGTAAGGTGCGACTCGGGGCTCAGAGGGAGCAGTGACTGCAGTCTCTGGCCGCCGCCTCACGGGAAACTTCCCCAGCCCTTCTATTTTCTACCCCTTTCGGTTACGTTCGTTACTCCCGCTGCTCTAGAACGCCTAGGCCTCTTTCCCTCGCCACTCGGGGAGCGTCACTCCAGTTTATGTGTTTTCTTTGCAAAAATGTCTCTGCAGATTCTTTGCCTATTTTTAAATTGAGTTGTCTTTTTGTTGTTGAGTTGTAAGCACTCTTTATATACCATGAATACTGGTCTCTTTTCAGATATGTGATTTGCAAATATTTCTCCCATTCTGTGGGTTGTCTTTTCACTTTCTTAATAGCGTTCTCTGAAGCGTGAAAGTTTTTAATTTTGATGAAGTCCAATGTATGTATTTTTCTTTTGTTGCTCATGACCATCTGCTTTTTAAATTAAACACGGAAATCGTAAAGCTTTTCCATCAAGCACAACAAATAATAAAACTACATATCTCAATTCCGTCTTGTAGCAATTTAAGGGGTGGAATTGATACGGAGGAACGGGAGAGAGTGGGGGAGACTTTTTACTTGGACTTTTGACTTCAAGGTATGGTTGAATGTTAGCCACTGCCTTTGAGCACTGAACGCCTAATCATCAACGATAACTAAGTCTTTGGAAACTGACCTAATCCTTAAGGCCTTAGTAGCTGTTCTCTGGAAGGGGTGAAGCCACAGCTACCAATAGGGAGCTTACTCTCTGGACTGCAGCAATGCTACCTCAAGGTAATAAACCAGAAGAGAGTATGAGGATAAAGTGTCAGAAAGAGGGAGAGCTTTGGAGTCAGGCTGTTGGGAGTCTCAGCTGGGTTCTCTGGAACCAGGTGCTAAGACAGAGTTAGGAATGCGAAGGAGAATAACACCTGTGAGTGGAAAAGGGAGGAAGCAGTTTGGCCAGGAGATGCTCTCAGCCCGTGATGCAGACCTGACAAAGCCTCTGCCAGTCCAGCGGGGT
>CAUYRT010018552.1:0-49229 GCA_963574885.1 Lepilemur ruficaudatus | reverse complement strand
TGTTGTATTTCCAGAAGATTTGCCTGGTAGGCAATTGTGTGTACCAGCACGGTACTCAGCAGAGACATACCTAGGTTCAAGATTTGAGTTTGTTAAGTCATCAACCTAAAGATGGTGGATAAAACCAGGAAAGCACCTAAGAGGCATGTAGATAGTATAAAGTGAACAAAGAAGAGGGTCAAAACCCCTGGAGGCTCCAAGGGGCGCAAAGACAAAGGAATGTGCTCTGGAAACTAGACATTGTTAAACAAGGGAGAAGGAGAAGAGTAATGGGGAGTTGAAAAAGAAAGACAAGAGAAAGTCGAGGATCAGGAAAGGGCCATTAAGGAAGCACTGAATGAATGATGTGCAGTCACAGTCCCTCCTACTGGCTGACTACTTTGCTCACAATTTTGTCATCTGATCATTATAGATGCCAGCAACACGTTGATGGAAAGATGCAAGAGTATCTTGACTCAGCCTAGTTTCAGTTCAGCCATTGCTACTTTTTGTATCACCATCAGCAAATCATTTAGCCCTTCGGAATTGTAATGTGGTCATCTACAAAACTAGGAAAATATTTCTAGCAATGTTTTCTCCTTCACGGAGTTGTTGTGAACATTCAAAGAAATTGTTAGGTTTCAGTCTGAAACTGTTGGTTCTTGGCACACTCATGGCTGAAGAATGACCAGACACGCCAAAGTTAGGCAAGCATGAAAATGAGGTTTGTTGAGAAGAGAAAAAATAGGATTATAAGGCAAGAGAAAGATATAGGTTTACAGAGCATGGTATGGTACATATGCCACAAAGGACGACCAGACCCATTGTCACAGCAGTACAAGCAAAAGGAAGGGTAAAGAGAGAAATATTCGCTGTGATTTGCATCTTATTTTATAATGCCTGGGTAGGGACCTCCCTTGTGGTACAGAGGTCATCATGGAACCACTTTGATTGGACAGTTGGGAGTCACATGACCTGAGCCTTACTGCACATGTGGGTTCTAGGTCACTCTCCAGACTTTATGGTACCCATGCTGCTTGGCCTCTGGGCTAGAGAGTCCTCTGCATTCTTTTGTAGCTGGCATGCCAACTTCTAATTGGCAAATTTGTAAGGTCTTCCCTCCTCCCCCAGGTATAGAGAATTAGAGTTGGGCAGGACCAACATGGGGCAACGACACTCACTTTCATCCCTAGGAAACCTGGAATCCCTCACTATCTACCTAACAAAATCATATGCACAAAGTGACAGTATTTCAAAAGGCTCCTGCTAAGCTGCAATATCCCAACTGAGAGTAGCTTATTACTATCTATAATCACATTTATGGATGACTAAGTCTCAGCAGCTTCCTCTCAGAGATGGAACATCTGTTTGAGTGATCTCAGGAACTGTCCATGGCAGAAAACACAACGCTGGACATCAGAAGGACACTGAGAAGAGGCATGACAACAAAGGACAGGGTGTGTGGAAGGGGAAACTTGTCCAGGGCCAGGAAAAGAAATGAGCCATGGATTCACAGCATTCCAATGTCCACGCAATTTAGTGAAAGGAGAGGTGGTCCTTTTAACTCAAGTTTTAAAGACGTTAGTTTAAAGATCATATGCAATAGAATAGTCCCTTTCAAAGAAATAATAGCTTAAGTATAGGCACAATTGCCAGCAGGTTTTCTAGTGTTAAATATTCATTCTGAAAATACAAAGGACATTTCATAAAATGGACATTTCCCCTCAGCCAAACAATCAAGAAGCAAAGTGGAACTGCTCTGAGACCTTTGGATGACAATTCCTGAACTAGGGAAGAGAAATGTTTCCTTCCTTGGGACTGCTAAAATTACTGGTAACATGACTATGAAAAATGTGTCAAATAAACAAAAGCATCAACTTCAGAGACCGCAAGTCACCGATTCCCCTGTGAAAATATCAAATGTTTTACAGTTACTTGGCCAAATGTATGCTCACATTAGGTAAAGAGAGCATATTGTAATATTTTTCATTTCTCCTGTTCTACATTCATCATTAACATATTACAAAGAGAATGAAAGTGAAATAGGACAGGATACAGACTAGATATCTTTATGGCCTAGTTGGTTTTGATTAAGGTAGTTGCTATTAGGCAATTTCCCATAAAGGGATTTAAGTCTTCCAGCCTTCGGCATAAAAAGAAGAAATTCTTGGTGCAGTAATAAGTGAAATAAAGACAGCAAAAAGAATAAGGGAGATGCTGTGCCAAGTGAGGGATTCTAAAGAGAGCCAAGTTTTCTTTAATTCATTTATTCATTCATAAAACGAATCCACACATTAATTATTTATTGAGCCCTTTTGTGTGCCAGACACATTGCCAGTGCTGGGGAGAGAGCAGGAGGGAGTTGGACGGGGCCCTTGCTCTTATGAAGCTTCCAGTCTAGGGAGGAAGACTTACATTAAACAAGCAATTAAACAAAGCTCCACATGACCATTTGGATAGAGAAAGGGCTATTGGAGGGAGATGAATAGAAACTCAATTGAAGCTGTAGGTACTACGTTAATGCCAGCAACTTCTCTTTTTCCGCAGATTGCTGTTTGCCTCAACGCTCTTGATTCGTCCTTTCCCTCTTTTCCAGCCTTCCTTGAATGTTAACAACAACAATAACAAAAATCGGAAAGGTTTAGGTTGCATGTCAGCTCTGTGATGAAGAAACTCCTTGTCTCAGCATAGAAGCAAATGTCAGTTTCTTTTATTTTCTTTTTCATTTTAGCAGTTTTTAATGAAAGTTGTGTTAATATATAAGATTACTTTATTCCTGCGTGTTCTCAAAGATTTCTTCCTTGCATTGGTCCTTTTCCTCCCCTGCTGTGGGAGATTTGATTTTCCCTTCAAGGAACTTTCTGAAATTTTTATCCAGTGTTAGCCTAGTGATAACCACCTTGCTGGGGTGAATGTCCATAGGGACAGTGGTGCCATTAGCCTTTTCCATTGCACCCACCCAATGTAGAGGACATATTTCTTTCTGCAAACCTGGACTACTCTGCTATCTTTCTGATCTTAACATTGTCCTCACACAACCTGAATTTCATTATCCTTTCTCTTGGGCACGGATTGAATATTGTACTTCTATCTTAACTCTGGCAAGAGGAGAAGACATAATCTTGCTGTGAATATGGAGAGGTACCTTTAAATGCCTTTTACAGTTCTTGTTTGGTCAGAAGTCACAAAAGGATTGAACTACATTTTGGCTTCTGCTGCTTCGGCGATGGCTGCAAAAGGGAAAAGTCAAGTGCTAGCTTCTGTGGCAGCCAGTTAATCTGTCAAACTAATGACATGCACAATCTATAATGTGCTTCATTGTAATTAACCTTAAATGGTTTGGGTAAATCACTTTCATTCCCATTATGTTGACAGAATCAAGCTACTTTTTTTTGTTTTTTCTCTTTGCCTTTCAGTTTAATGTTGTTTATTATTAACATCATAGTTTATGGTAGGAAACTATCAGTGTTTCCTCCTGCTTTCTGCTGTCTGAAATTCTTTCCATGAAGGAAAGAAAGCAGAGTGGTATCTTGTATCTGACCACTGCAGCAAGAATGAATGAAGCTGAAGAGTCAACTCAACGAGCATGGGTCCTCTCTCTAAGGACATTTTTGTATTCTCTCTCTTGTAGAGGGCCCCTAAAATCTGGATCCACTTTCAAATGAGATATTTAGGCTAAAAAAGTATATGCCCAGGAGAATAAAAAATGTTTACTAAAATATATTCATATCATATCAGTGAGATATCAGAGCAAAAGACATATTTGTGGGTGACACTGACCAATCAAGGGAGGAAAAGGTATAAAAATAAACTTACCTGACTTATTCTACCCTTGCTCAGAGTGTTCAAGCATTTAATGATTCAATAAATATTTATTGTGCACTCACTATGTGCCAGGCACTGTTCTAGAAATGTGGGGTACATCTGGAAACACAACAACCAATAATGCCTACCTTGTGGAGCTTACATTCTAGCAAAGGAAGACAGACAATAAACACAAAGTGTAATAAGTAAAAATATATTATCTTAGAAGGTGGTAAGTATGATGGAGGGGAGTAGAACAGGATTAGAGGGGATTGAGAGCTTGGAACAAGTAAGGATATAGAAGATGTGAACAACTAAATCAACCAAAAATATACATGGCATGCTCTGTCTATGAACGCTCCACCCAACAACAGCAGAATACACATTTTTTCATGCACCATGGATATTCATCAAGATAAACCATATCCTGGACTATAAAATACACCTCAACAATTAAAAAAAAAAGACTTTTGGCTTTTACTGTGGATGAACTGGGGACTCATTGTAGGTATTAAACAAGAGGGACTTTATCAGACCACTCTGGATACTGTGTTTCCTCTTGTGGCGAAGAGAGGGCAAAAGTAGAAGAGTAGAAGTTGAGAGATCAGATATGGGGCTGGCGCCACGATCTGGGGTAGATATGGTGGTGGTTTGGGATATAGGTCTTAGCTTTGAAGGCAATAAGAGTAGCCCAATTCTGGTAGCATTCAAGGAAGTACAATGCTAGTAAAAGGTAATCACTTTACATAATTTTTGTGAATTCAATTATCCTGTCTTGCCAAAGAAAGACAGTAGGCAGAGTTAGTAAAAGACGAGGAAACAAATCATTTAAATTGGATCACAGTTCTTGCCTGCTATTTCCCTAAATGACCATGAGATGAAAAAGGAGTCTGTTAGATCAGTCTCTGTTCCTGGTGCCTCTCAGCATGAGGCTAATGTATAAAAATATGGTGTGGCATGATCCCCAGGTGCAAACCTGCTATTCCATGTTCAGTCAGAGAAATAATTTGTTCTAACACTGGAGGAAAAATTGACATTGCTAGACATATTGAGAGATGGGCTGTGGGCCTCAAAAAAAAAGGTAACTTCCTAAGGATTTTCAAGAACAATCTGATTGTGTTTAAATTTCACTTTACTTACTGACTTCAAACCTAATCACCAAGTAACATGTAATTCCATCATATTAAGACATAATATTAAACTATCTGCCAGATACTATTAAATATGTTTATTTAATCCTCAGAATAAGTATATATACATATATTCATATATACATCCATATATATCCTACGAAGTTTTCATTTTACTTATGAAGGAATTGAAGAACAGAGGGTTAGCAACTTGTCAGTGTAGACATTGGATAAGAGCAGAGTTAGGGTTTCAAAATCAGGCAGTCTGAGCTTCTGTAAGGCTAGGCTATACTACTATATGAATGCTTTTATGACTAAATATTGACTTTTGCAACTCAAAAATGAATATTTAATTCTAAGAAAAGGAAAAAATTTTCTTTCCATCTTCTCAGTCAGTATGAAGTTACTGAATTCACTATGTAGCCAGAAAGGTGGTTAAATATTAGGATTTTTTTTTTAAGTATAGAATGTACAGATTCCTGCTGCTGAGAAAAATGAAAAACTTTTTAAGACAATAGACACCTCCTCAGGTGCCCAAAGGTACCCTCCCTAGCACTTTCTAGGAATTAATGACCTGCCTACTATCCATTCTCCACGCCCCTTCCCACCAGCCCCTCTAGACTGCAAACATCTCAATGGGCAGAACTCAGCTGTCTTATTCATGATAGAATCCTAAGTGTCTAGTACAATGCCTGGCACATAATAAATGCTTAAAATTTTGTTGACTGGAAAAAAGAATAAAATTATGATTCAGACGATGGTTGAATTTTTGGTCTTCTTTATATCTATGCGTGAGTCAAACATGCAACCATACATTATTCAGCAACCTCGAGGCTGCTGCTTTTCCATTCTGGAGCCCCAGGTAATTATGCTGTCTTGAAAACACCATTAAGGGCCTTATGCAAAATCCTCAGATGTTTATCTCTAGAGGCCTTGAGTGACCTAAGGCAATTTTCTGAAGCAGAGATAGTGCCATTAAGACTAGTAGAAAGTGGTCACTGTCTTTTATGTATGTGGTAAGCTTACTGTCTTTATTGTCACCGGCATAATAAGAGAAAAATGTGTATTTTTTTAGTGAAGAATGGGGATAATGAAATGGTGAGAGAAAGTCCAAATCCTTTGCTGAATTGTAATGATTAACGACAAAGACAGTTAAAGTTCAAGGGTGTTCTCTGTGAGGCAGAGTTTTTCACCTCAGGGCAATCTTTGCCTCTTTGTGAAACCAAACCTGCTAACTGGTATCCTCCTCTGACAGTGCCCACGTCAGGTCCCTGGAGCCCAGTAAGTATCTAGGGCCCCCAGCTACCTAGCAACTGTGGGAATAAGAGCAGAATAAATTATCACTAAAGACTCATTATTCTCCAAAGCTAGGAGTTTGGGCATTTGAGAACATCGAAATGTGCTAGGTCATTTAATAATTTACTTCTTAAACTTCATTCTAATTCTAATTGAAATACATGTTCTAATTAGCACTAAGTGAGAATCTTAAAATAGAACTGCACTTCTAAAATATCTCTGAAAACTACTGGCTTTAGTTTTATTGAATAGCTTTCCCTTCATCTTCAAAACTTTGTAGTTCATATAGACTTTATAAAGATAACTGTTCTTGTAAATCTGGCATAGGGTGAGTTTTTTTCCCCAGGCTTTGCTCACTCTCAGAATTCAGATGCCTGACTCTGGAACAGAAAGTGAACATGCGTGCTTTGCAGATGATTCTTACTTAAACATATGGCTATTATGTTGTACATTTTTAAAATTATGTTTAATGCAGTGAATTCAAGTGCTTTCCATATGGTTTAATTTTTTTCTCCCTCCAATTCCATGTACGTTAGTTCGTCCTCTACTACTTCATAACCTTGTGGAGTACACTGAACAGGGCCAAAGAATGATCATGTATCAGCTTGCATTTTGTATGTTCTTAGCACTCTTTGGGGTACAAGTAACACAAGCTGGCTTAAACAATTAGGACACACATTGTCTCACTAAAGAGAAAGTCCAGAGTCAGGACAAACTCCAAGTTTGATCAGCAGCCCAATAATGTCATCAAAGGCCTAGGTCTTTCTCTCTCTCTGCTTCTCTCTCTCTCTCTTTCTCTCTCTCTGTCTCCCTCCCTCTCTCTCTCTGTTTTTCTCTCTTTCTCTCTTTCTCTCTCTCTCCCTCTCTCTCTCTGCTAATTTCAATGCCAGCTTCACTCAAAGGCTGTTTCCCCCATAAATCCCAACAAGGCCGACAGGTTAATCAGAACTCTATTTTTTCTTGTTCCTGTCCAGCAGGAGAGGGAAAGAGAGAAACTTTGCCAGTAGGCAAAGTCTGTGCTATAAGCCTGGCGGGGCTATCTTAGATACCATATCAATGATGGTTGCCAAGGGAATATGAATCGGTTTAGACCTTCAATGTCTGATACAGTGGTTACTAGCCACACATGGCTATTGAGCATTTTAAATGCAGCTAGTCCCAAATGGCACGTGCTGTAAGTGAAAAAGATACACCAGATTTTAAGGACATAATATGACAGAAAGAATATATGGCTCATTAATAATTTCTATATTATTTGCTGACAAGATAACATTTTAGATGTATTAAATAAAATGTATTAAAACTAATGCTTTTTAAAAAAGCAATGTATTAAAACTTTTACTTTTTAAAAAATGTTGCTACTAGAAAACTTTAAATTATATGTGTGTCTCCCTATATTGCTATTGGATAGTGCTAGCTAACTAATCACAATTTCCTCCAAAGTAAAGGTCAGGTACATGCTTGAATAAAATTTAGTGTTTTCTTAGAAAAAGAAAAGGGAGAATCAGCATTAGGTAAGCAACCAAATGGTCTACTTTATCTGCCAAGCCGTTTCTTTAATTACTCTCTTACTATTTTTGTCCTAATTTCTAATTGGTGGCTGGGGGATATAAAAAAATCAGTAATTATGTTACCGAAATATCTGCACTTCTTCCCAAGCTCACATCAGAAGAACACGAACAAATAGTTTGTGGAGAAGGAAAGAGAATTTTGTTACTTCGCCAGCAAAGCAGGAAAAATGGTAGACCTTCTCATCTCAAAATCCATATCTCCTGACCATAAGCAAAAATACAGAGCTTTTCAGTTGTAGGCTATTTTGGTTAACTACTCTAATCATCCCATCTCTGCAAAAGGCAAAACTCCACCTGGGTGGGGGGAAGGTGCTGGTGTAGGCCTGGGATGCAGGAACAAAAGGCTTTCTCCTTGCTCCTGCCAACCACTGGCCTGAGGCAGGGATGCAGGTTTTAGTTCTCAAAAAGAGTGGGGGAAGTTTCAAGAGACAGAAAATATTTTTGCCTTTTGTTCAGGCCATTCCCTGTTACATATTCCCCACTCTCAATTTTACACTTCCATATCTATGGAAGGAGGGGCAACCAATCTGTTACAGTTACATGCACGTTTCATCAGGGACCAGGGCAGTTCTGTACTATTGGGGAGTTTTGAGACAGCAGAGATTTTATATACTGTTCCTGATTTCCCTGTAAATCCACTTACAACTGGGGACAAAGCTGAATTGAGCTCACAGGCCTGAGTCCTCTTTCACGGCTTAGCCTTAAATAATTTTATCTTGTTTCATATTCAACATTTATTTTATTATTGAAACTTTATGAACAGCTGCACCAAATGTATAAAATTTATTAATATGCTGTGGGAGACAGGAGATTTTTCCTGGATGTTGCTTGCTGCTTTCTACTTTACACCGTTTCTCTTTTTCCCCTTTTGTTTCCTCCCACAGGTAGAAGGGCTCTTTTCCATATTTGTCTTATTGTAAGTTAACCCCATCTCTCTGACAGCTAATTGTGCTGTCAAAAATAAAATCCTTAGCCCCCCAGCTGACTGGAGACCCCTCCTCTTCGCCAAAGGGACCCCAGAGAGACTTTAACACTGAGTTCCTGACCATGGTAGATGGGAGGTCAGACACACCTAGTTATACCCCCTCCCTCCCTGACCACTGTTAGGCTTTCCTCTCTAAGTGTTACACAGAACCATTCCTTGGACAGACTTGCCCCACCACTGATTTCAATCAACTGCCTAATTCTGCTCCTCCCTTTTTGCAGTGTTAGCACAACTGACCAGCTTTCTTTCCTGATAAGGCGCTACTGACCATGGAGTGGTTCTAACCAGACTATGGAGTTGTGCAGTAACAATTTTCATGTTCTCTGCTTGACGTTTTGACATCAGAGAGCCGAGAACTCCACCCTTGGATCATGCCAATGGCATTTTTGTACATGTGACCTATGAAGGGACATGAAGCCCAAATGTGCATGCATGGGTTTCTCCTTTCATAAATATTCATGACTCTTCCTACAGCTTGTTAAATATGTATATGTGACCACCCAGCTCAGCATAAATTCCTATTCCTGTTGTCCCTCCCTTGAAGTACATGCTCACAGCTTCTGCCCAAGGTTATTGCTTCCCAGCCTGCCAGAACGGCCACCCTTTGTAAAGCAGAGACTCTTGAGAAGAGTTTTCCCTTCCTCTTCAGTGAAGGTATGCATGCAAGGCAGGACTACATACTATTCTAGGTTCAACTCACCCCAGGGCTGATACTCTACCATGTCCAGGGGCTCCCTATATCAGCTGTTATGATTTGAAATACTTTTGTAGTGGTCACTGAATAGCCACTGCCCCAAACCCCCAAAAGCCTTTCTTACCACCTGGGCTCTCCTGGCCTCTTCCCCCTTATATCTGGCAGAGGAGATGCAACAACTCTTGGCACTGAGGGGACCTCCAGGACTTTGCCGTACTTTTAAACAATTCCTCAGTTGCTCAATATTTTGAACCTGTCTTGTACTATTGATCAGTTTTCTTTTTAGCAAAGAGACAGAGGAAAGCAAAATATTTGGTATGAAAACTAAGAAGGCAACTCAATCCTTTCTCTTTGATGACTTACAATGAAAAACAAAATGATTGTTATTTTTTAAATAGATACCAGTTAATGATTTCTCTTAAAGAGTCATAGTGGAGCAGCAAGAAGACCATTGCACTTGGTGACATGATCGCTGGACTCTAGTTCCTGTTCTGATGCTGGCCACCTGTGTGAACACGGGAAGTGACTTAATTTCTTTGAGCCTCAGTTTTCTCTTGAGTAAAAAGCAATAATGACAGCTCCTACATCACAGAGTAATGAAAATAAAAAATGAAATAACAAAATGTGAAAGCAACCAGCCTGTCCCTGGCACATCACCAATGCTTGATAAATTCTGGTTGAATTAGAATTTGAAAAGCTGGAGAACAGCTGCTTGAAAAGACTTTGTGTAACTTTTTATTGAAGTAAAACACACTGGCAGAAAAAGACACAAATTATCAATGTTTAGGCCAATAAATTCACACAGAGGGAGCACGTGTAACCAGAGCCCACACCCAGAAAGTAAACATTATCCATACCCCGGGAGTCCCGTCCTGCCTGCTTCCAGACACCCATCCCCAAGGGGTTTTTGATGCCAAACACATTTGAATGTTTCAGTGTGGGAACAGAATACTGCACATGTCCTGATGGGTTTTGGTGCTTAAAAACAAACAAAAAGTGTTCAGGTGAGTTGTTCTCCAGGTTGAAGGGAGAACCTATGATAAATTAAGTACAGAAGCATTAAAGATTTCACTCACTAGCTCTGCAAATGTTCATGGACTTCCAAATCTGTGGATCATGCCATCTTAGGGATTAGGGTGCTTGGGAATATGGTCCCTGTTCTCCAGGATTTTTACCAAAGGAGCAGCACAAGCAAAACCGGAAATCCGCTGTCTATGGGGCAAGCCCCCTGGTTTCTCCTATTCTTCTAGTGAAACTTGAGCCTAGAGAGGGGGAGGACTGGAAAAGACCACAAATGCCAGGCTAAGGATGTCTATGAGCAGTAGGGAGCCACTCAAGACTTTTGAGCAAGGGGTGACAAGGAGAAAATAATCTTATTGCAGAGGATGGATCCAGGGAAAGAGAGACTAGCCACAGAAAACCAGGGAGGAGGCTCTGGGAAATAGTCTAAGCCAATGAAACATCAGAATCACCTGCAGGCTTGTTAAACCAGATTGCTGGGCCCCTTCCTCAGGGTTTCTGCTTTAGAGGGTCTATGTGGGAGGGGAAAATGTATATTTCTATGTTGTTGCTGCTGGTCTTGGTACCACACTTTGAGAATCACAGTTCTGAGCCAAAGGTTCGCATCCCTCATGATACATTAGACTCACCTAGAGAGTGTTTTGAAAACATCTATGCCCATCTGTCACCTCCAAAAAAAGATTTGGTTTTAATTAGTCTAAAGACTGGGCATTGACATTTTCTAATAGTGATTCTATTTTGTCTTTAAGTTTGAAAACACTCATCCAGACAGTAATTCTGGAATGTGACTGCTTATCAGAATTACCCAGGGAGTTTATTGGACAGGTTCCTAGGCACCACCCCAGCATATTCAGATAAAGGAGATCCAGAGTGGGGCCCTGGCATTCCTATGTTTAATCTTCACAGGCTGGTCATTCTGATGCAGGCAGCACCCACCCTGGCTTTTGGGAACTGCTAATCTGGAAAGAGATGTGAAGACACAAATCCTGGAAACAAAGTTGAGGAGCAGCAATAGAAGAGAGTTCCTAGAATTTGCTGACTGGTTAAATGGGCAGATAATGGGAAAGGAATGGAAGCATAGAGGGTGGGAAATCTATCTTAATGATCACAAGAAAGACTTGTGTGGCAGTCAAGGTGTTGCCATAGAAAACTGGTGATGGTATAAAGAGCTACTACTCAAATGACTTCTCCTCTTACCAACAGCCTGATAGATCCAGACACCCCATCTTCTCAGACCCTCACAATTAGTGGAGGCTAATTCATGCTGACTAAGCTCCAAAGGCTCGAGTCTCTCACAATTGTTAATTTTCACTAAGAAGCAGTAATGACAAAGGCAACCAAGCACTTATATTCCTCCCATGGGCAAATTACAAGAAAGCCAAACTGTAATCAGAAAGTTGCTGGGTAAGGATAAAATCACAGCAAAAAAGAGTTAATTGCATGATTCAAATGTTTATGGACATCAGGTTGTGATAACTGGGTGCATCCTGCTCTACAAGTAACTATTTGGAGGAGCCTGAAAAAACACACTCTCTGATGCACAGTTCTTAAGGGGCATGGCCAATATATGGCCTCGTGACTCTGCCATGTTCATGCTCCACTATCAACAGACTAATTAACTCATTTTGTCTTTAGATACACAAATAGCCTCGATCATTTGAGAGTCTCATCTTGCTTACCCATAAGACATGGTGTTTCTTAGGGTGATTTTGTATATTCCTCACCTGAACAGCGGTGTGGTTTATAATTTAGATCTCAGAGAACAATTCCATTTTCCTTAATTCTGCATTTCCAGAGTGGTCCCTCAACCTCACTGTTGCCACATACAGTTCAATTTCATTCTTTTGACAATGGTTGGTCTCATTTTATAGAGCAGAATCAGAGGCCAATATTTTAATTAAGAATTATATTTTTACATTTTTTCAAAAAGCATAATTTACTTTCATGATTCAAAGAGGCCTTGTTAACCATAAGCATATGAAACCTTTATGCTCAGATCATGAGATCACTGCAACACCTGGCTCACTTTTCACCTACCAAGAGCTTCCCTGAAAAGCAAGCAGGCAACTGTAATTAGAAGGCAAAGAGTCAAGCTCTGCGAGTATGCATGCCAACACAAACCTGCAAAATGATGGCAAATGTCCCAACCATATTTTAGCTTTACAGTTATGTTGATCATGAAACAGGCTCTTTGTGAAAGCCCAAAGTAGAACAAAACATTTTTTTTTATCATGCTTGAAATAGATAACGAGAGAAATAAATCCAAACTAGAGCATTTGGTTGGCTTTTGGGGGGTAGGGTAGGAATGGGAGGGGTTGAATGTAGACTCTCCAAATGCATATGTGTTGCTTAGTGATTTCAGGAGCAGCTCTTTACAGGAGGAGGGAAGAAAGTGCAGGTGGGCAGGCTTGAGCCTACTTTCAACATGAGCAGACAGGATGTATCTTCTCTGACCTCTCAATATTCTCCTATTTATGTTAGGCCTTCTGGGCGATTGTGCTCAGATTCTTATTTAAATCCAATTAAATCTGGGACTTGAGTAAACACACATGTATATCATCCAGAAGATAGTATTAAAGGATTTTGCATGTAGACCAGAGCAGCTGTATCTTTTCTGCTATTCAATATTTGCTTTTGTCTTAGTATCTTTGAGGCCAAAAAAAAAAAAAAATGGGCAGTAAATATTGGTGGTTTTAATTTGATACAAAATCAGCAATTCTCCTTTTTCTGGTTTTTTCCCCCTTTTTGATCTAGGCCAGACTGATTGTCTTAAAACAATGTGATCAGGCCCACTTCCTTCTAGTGGTTCTCCATTGCACACTGAATAAAGTTCAACACCAGGGGCACGATGGATTTCAGATTTCCTTCCTGATGGGGTCTCTTTTTGCCTACCCAGGCTTATATCCTGCCACTTCTCTTCTCACATAGAATATCCCATCACATGTAGACTCTTGCAGTTTCCCTAGCTTGGGGCTATGTCACACCTGGTTTACCTTGCCTGAAAGTGAGAACTGTGGGCAGAGTCTGGGGCAAAACTGCCACACATTACGGCCCTGGTTCTTTGTTAGTGGTATGACCTTAGGCAAAGTACTTCACCTCTCTGTGCCTCAGATTTCTCTTCTCTAGAGAAAAGGTGATAGTATCTATTTCACAAGGTTATTGTCAGGATTAAATGAATTCAACATGTGCAGAATACTCGCAGCAGTGCCTGGCACATAGGAAGTACTTAATATTTCCAACTTCTACTAATCCTGTAAGACTAAGCCTAAACATTATTTCCTATGGCAAGTCTTACCTAAAAATGTCTCTCCTTCCCTGTCCATGAGAATTGATTTATTTAATTTCTCCATTGTGCCTGTATCTCCTATCATTGCATTTATCCCCTTCAATCCCGAATCCACACCCTCCCACTCCCACCTCTATTATCATCATGTGTGTATGTGTGTGACTGAGCCTCAGCTAGCTTGTCAGCTCTGTAAGGGAGAGTCCTCCATCGTCATTGGCTTATACTTCCCAGTAGGAAGTACAGTAACCCCTACATGGTAGATGCACGTCCAGTGAAAGAATAAACAGGCATGTTTCTAAGGAATGGGAGCATATGTAGGCTCTCTTATTATTACTGAACAGTTTCTAAAAAGAAGGCTACCTGTGAGGAGCAAGTCTTCAAAGTTATAATACTTATTCTTTTGACAAAGTAAGCTGTAAAAGACCATCACACCTCACAAGACTTTAGTTTGCATACATCGACATCTCAGGAGTCCATGGACATAGGTGTGGAGTGTATCAGTCAATGAAGAATGAAACTTGAAGCACAACCATCTTGAGAATTAACCAGGTGACCTTGGGTAAGCCACTGAATCTCAATATCATTTACTTTGTAAAGTAGGGGCAACGATAGAATATTTTCCCTCCCTACCTCAGGGAAGTGTAAGAAAATGAGAGAAAGTAATATTTGTGGACACTTCTGAAACTTTGCACTGACAGAAATAAGACAAGTCTCAACCAGGGGTGATTTTGCACCACTCACCTGGAGATATTTGGCAGTGTTCGGAGCCATTTTTGGTAAGGTCAAATAGGGGGATGCTACTGAGAGAGGCCAGAAATGCTGGTTTAAAACAAAATCTGCAGCTGCCCCACAACATAGAATTATCAGGCTCAAAATGTCAGTAATGTTAAATTTGAAAAATCCTGCTGAAAGATATACTATGACATTTCTTAATATCCAGTTTTGTTAATATTTGTTTTTACATCTTTACTGAAGACAGCGAAGAATGGCAATAATACTTAAGTTAAGCTTTATAGACTATAACTTGTTGACTCATGGATTTATTGAATTGTAGCTTTTCGAGACGGCATTTTAGCCACCTTAGTCAGCAAGCTGCTGTTATGGTGCACAGGTGCCATTTTAAGCACTTTACCTTTATTAACCCTAACAAGAAGCCTCAGAGGTAGGTACTTTATTAACCCTAATTTACAGATGAGAAAACTAAGGCAAAGTAACAAAGCTGGCTTTGAACTCAGTCTTGCTCCAGGCATTATGCAAAGAACCAGGTAAGACTAAGTCCTTACACACTAAGTCACCTGCTAGGAGTCATCTGACTTCCTGTCCTAAATGTGTTTTAAAGGTTATTTTATTTTCGTTTTATTGTCATCTTTGGCACAGAAATTGACTATGGTTTATTCAGTCTTCTTAACAGAGGTCCTGCTTATTTTGAGGTGTCAGACTAATTAGAGAGGAAAACAACAACAGCACAAAAATGGACATAAGAAAATACACCTCCGAAGAATTTGGTATTTGAGCCTGGTAATGTATGTCAAAGCACTTTGCAAGTTGCAAGGCAGTGGTTTTCAAACTATAGCATAGTCAAGAATTACCAGGAGAGCTTGTTAAAAATGCTGCCTTCCCAGCGTCACCATCAGAGAGTCTGAGACAGTGAGTCACGGGTGTTGCCCAGGAATCTGCCTTTCTAACAAGCTCCCGGGTGACCTGGATGCAGGTGGTCCAGGGTGCACACCTTGAGAAACACTGCTGTAAATGCGGGGCTTGGAAACGAGAGCTCGCTAATCCCACAAGAATACTTGGGTTTTGCCTGTGCAATAATTCAAACCACCTGGGTGGGAGCTTATTAGTGCTTTTTCTGGTTCCCCAGTAACTCGCTAGCATTAGGCGAGGAGTTTGATTGAGAGGGCATTGATGGGGAGGAAGGGATGGAACAGAAAGGAATAGGTGCAATTAAAACCACCTTCCAACCGAGCCTATTGTTTCTCTGCAGACAAAGAGGGAGCACCGTCTTCCTTCAGTGTCTCCCTAATTGGCTGTTGTGACTATCATTCTGCCCCGAGGGAGGTTAATGGAAAGAGGAGAGAGAAGAAAAGGATGCCAAATAACTTAGAACGGGAACAAAAGAGGAGCTGGAGAGAAGTCCTGATTTGTCTCTTTCCCCAGGGTCCTCTTTCACACCGTCCCTGTGACCTTTCCCCTCCATTTTTCTTTTCTCCCTCAGAGGGACCAATAAACATGGGTTGTCTGTACAAGCAGTGCTTTATTAATTATCCAGAGGAAATTCCGATGGCCCAGAATTCTGCCATAAAATGATAGCGTGTTATTACAAAGTGGTGGTGTTCTTAACCTTCTTGCTAAACCACATTCTTTTGGAGATGAACACCAAGCAGAGGCTTTTTTATTCTGAGCATCTTTCCAAGAAACCAAATGAGTTATTTGGATTTTAATACCAGAGCATTATATGACATGCATTAACAATGTATGCTGTAGACAACGTACCTTTCACTGAAGTAATTTAAAGTAATTTTACCAATATAGTGTGGCACAGTGATTAAGATTTCCTGGCTTCAGTTCGAGCTCTGCAAATTGCTACATGACCTTGAAGGTTACTGTGTGTCTCTGAACTGCAGGTTCTAATCTGCAAAATTGAGATAATATTAGGAGCCTCCCCCAACATGACACACACACAAACACACACACACACAACTTCAATAAATTGTTGTGACCACCAAAAAGCAATGTGTGTAAAATACGGTACCTCACCCACAGTAAGCCCACAATAATGTTTGCCTCCATTGTTTTTGTCCTTTTTTTCTGAATTATTAATATTTGACATTTTTTACCTAGTAGCTGGACAAAAATTAACAAAATAAAAAAAGGGAAAGGAGAAATAATGAAAATAAAATGATTCTACTGTATTTGCGTTGAATTTTGAATGCTCATAGCACACTGTGAGCAGAACAACAGATGGATTCCATCCAAGGGAAGGACACACAACTTGGGAACTAAACAGACATAGGAGAACAAGATAAATCACTCAGCTGCTTACCACACACATTGTGAGATTGAATGTGGATTACAAGTTTCTTACCAACAGTTTGGCCTCCTTTTCTTGAGTGGTTTTATATTTTCAGACTGCAAACAAATGATTACATGTGTGAAAAAAATATGTAATAGGCTGGAGGACAATTCAAGTGAACCAGAATACCGGGGGCTCTGGCGTTCTGGTATGTTCTGTCGGAGCTCTCTGCACTGGGTAAATCCTCTGAGTGTAGCGTTGCTGACAGCCGTCTCATTCACATGCAGTTTCCTCCCAGGTACTGCTCCGAGAGGAGAGCAACGGCCCCCAGTCGGTGCACGGTTACTAAGCAACTATACTCCTACTGAGGAATGCGATGAGAGAGAAAGTCTTGATTTTGAAAAAAAAAGAAAACCAAAAAGCCCAGCTAAACAGAGCTGATAATAAAACTTGCTCTTCTCCTTTAAGTAAATTAACCCTCAAGCTAGTTTACCTGTTTCAGATATCACAACCTCGTGGAAATCAAATTACCAAGCAAGCTGCAATTTTATAAAGTAACTTCAAACAATGTCTTAAATAACTGCTGATAAATATTATATTGAATAGGAGCCTCATGTGAATCACGTGGTGTGTATCTTCTCTCAATTGGGCGACTGAATGGAAGGCAAATGTCATTTGAGTAATAGTTTTAGCAACTAAGTCAATTTTTAGTTTTGGACTTAAAATTGTTCTATTGCTTTTTTATATTACCTAAATTATACATTCTTATGGCAAAAATTACTATTTTTGAAGCAGCTAATACAAAGATGATGACAAGGAATAGTTGACTGGATCGTTAAGAGTTAAGAATTCCTACTAGATCTGTACATGTTTACATATCCCCTACATATCCCCTTAAGAATACACAGGAACATATTTTCTTGTTCTAATTCTTACTTTGATCAACATTTATTAAGCACTCAATTTGTGCCGAGCACTGCATGAGAATCTAGAGTTGAAGCAGGAGAAGGAAGAAGGTGCACAAAGAAACAACACAAGGTCCAACAACTCAAAGAAGTTCTGTATAGTTTTTTGTTTGTTTAAGACAGAGTCTTGGTCTGTCACCTGCACTAGAGTGCAGTGGTGTCATCATAGCTCACTGCAACCTCACACTCCTGGGCTCAGGGGATCCTCCTGCCTCAGTCTCCTAAGTAGCTGGGACTACAGGCATGGGCCACCATATCTGGCTAATTTTTCCATTTTTTTTTGTAGAGTTGGGGTCTCACTCTTGCTCAGGCTGGTCCCAAACTCCTGACCTCAACCAATCTTCCCATCTCATCCTCCAAGAGTGCTAGGACTACAGGCATAAGCCCTGTACAGTTTTTAATGAAAGAGACAGACTTGTACGTACTTAATTTAAGATGTGATGGAAGGAGGAATGAAGAAGCTCTAAATCATGTAATAATTATGGAAATCACTAGCTTCAAATTGCCAAATTAGAACATCATCGTTGTAATTTATACTGGATAGGGGAGGAGAGCAGAAGGAGTACAGAAGGAGTGTTAGAGACTTAGAATTCCCAAAGAGATATGATTTTGGGTCTGGCAGCATTCTGTATCTTCCAACCTCCTTAACACCATGGTGTGTGTGTATGTGTGTGTGTGTGTATGTATGCCTATATATATATGTATGTATGTGTGTATGTATGCCTATATATACAATATATAAATATAGTTTTATATATAAATATTACATATGTATATATAAACATAATTTTATATATAAACATAATATATATGAATATATGTAAATGTAATTTTATTTTTACAATGCATCAAGGCAAAAGGACCTGTGTCAGGAGAACAAGGCATCAGTGACCCAGGCCTTGTCCAGCTGCTTCCGAGGCTGACAGGATTGGCATAACTGTGGCTCACTGTACCCGTTGGGAAGCTCTGCATGTTTGAGACATGCTGCTTACATGGTTTTGCCCACTGAAGAATCAGAATCTCAAGTATAATTTGAAGGAATATTGCCCCAACGCAGTTAACTACAGCATGTGTAATGTAGCACACTGAGCAAGGCAGTCTGAGCTGGGATGGAACCCGAGCCAAAAGACTCACTAGCTTCCATGACCTTGGGCAAATTAGCTCATTTCTCTAAGCTTCATGAAAATGTCACTAATAATATGTGACGCCCTGCCAAGCCATGTTGGAGCCTGAGACAAAAGGAAGAATTCATGCTCCTATATACAATTATAAAAATAGCCTCCTATACTTTGAACCAGGTGGGAAAAGTTAAGAGAAGCTCTCCAGTAAAAAAAAAAAAACATGACTTTATTCAAAGCTCTGCATTGGCCAATCTGTTTGCATGATATTGTCAACTCAAATAAACCCTCTGGTGGGGGACACTGCTGATTGAGAATGAGTATTCCTATGGCACACTAATGCAAGGTTGTAGAAAAAACAGCCTATTTTTATTTAACATCACAATGTTTGTTCTTCATGAATTTTGGCATTAATTTTGATTTTTAAAAAATATTTCATTAAAAAATTATTTATGTTGAATACTGAGTTTTTTTGGGTCCCCCCCCCGCCAGAATAGTCAATCAAGTGTACTGAGTTTTTCAATTTCCCCTTAAATTTTGCATCTGTGGTGAATTCCTCATTCTCAGTGGTAGTTTCTTTCCTCAACAACAGCTGTAGCAGCAGCAGCTCGAAAGCATTCCTGTTGAACAACTTCACGTGCAATACTGCGAGAGCTACGGAAAATCAATATGAAACATCTTCTGCCTTTGCTTCTGAGAATGATACCCCAGGGCAATTTAATGGCAAGCACAATAAAAGCACCAATGTGCAGTTACATTCAACGAATACTGAAAAATTAGCACATTAGCTATTTCTAACTACCTCCACTTTCTCTGTACCATGCACGGTGTCTAGAGGAAACAGTTCCATGATAATTTTGCAATATGTTGCTTTCAGCATAGGAAGACAAATAAACCAGTGCTGCTTTAGCTTTTCATTCTCTGGGTTGTCCACAGACAGTGGGAAAAAACCCAACTTGTTAAATATTGAAAAAAATATTAGTCATCAAAAGAGAAAGTGCTTACAAGAGGAAAGACTTGACAAAATGTAATATGTACCCACAGTACAGGGCTTCTCGCTTCTGATGAATTTGCAGCCTAAATACTAAAATATGCTATTTCCTATTTCACCTTGTTTCCACAGAGGGCAGGGCTGACAAAGAGCCTGTCACCCACAGTTATCGCCTTTTGTCTGCCCTGGATGCTGACGGCTGTATGAGCACAGAATGAGCAAATGCTGGGTAAATGTAAACTGCTGATTTCCGTCACACTAGGAACCTTCTCTCTCAAGTTTTGAGTCACTGAGGAACTCTCAGATTTGTCTCAATCTGACTCATTTTACGGTCTGGCTTTTCTTCCATCTACTTTTTCTTCTTTGTGTGTAACAAGATTAACACAAAATAATACATGGGCAGACAGAAAGCAAAAAGTTAAAAAAATCACTGATAATCTTCAAAAAGTGTTTTAAAATCATCAAAAAATAAAAATACAGAGTAACATTTTGATGTAGCTTCTTCTAGATTTGTCCCTGATTCTCTTTCCTTATTTAGTTATTCTCTCTCCATTTTTTTCCCCACTTATTTGAAATACGACTTTTATGCTCAGATATTCTTAGGTGTGTTTTTAGATTCAGTTTCAATGATTTTTTTCATATTAACTTGTAGAATTCTGAAGGCCCTTTAGATTTAAGAGGGCTGAGGGGAGACCATCAGTCTGCCATGAGAGTGAGGACTAGGTTTCCTGGTCCTTCTTTTACCAGATCAGTTTTTATATTTTTTCATATATTTGGGCTTCTGTGTGAGATTTTGTTTGAATAAAGAGTTCTGTGGCAAACATAAAATTAAATTAAAATAAAAAATAAAATAAAATAAAAACCCCACATATTCTGTTTTGTATTTTTGCTAGATATATGAAATTTTGATGTTATGCTTTTGTAACAGCGATTTGGATGTGACAGTGTTGATATTGCTGTTATGAAGTGAGGATGCTTCTATGTGGCCTAAAGAGCAATTGTTACGTATCTAAATCATACATGAGCCAGCTATCCTCACCTAATCCCTGAGCCATCTCTGGGCAGGTTATCCTCTTCTGATGTACCCTGCGGATGCCTCCCTCCATCCCAGGGAGAGAACAGAGTTCTCACAAGGTCTAGGCTCAGTCCTGGCTGCCCTCACCGTCACTTGTGATGTGACAACCAGATGTACTCCCTATGACTGGAGGACTCCACAATGGCTGAACCAAATTGGCTACCCAGATACTGCCCACCTACTATACTATTTTTCTTTCTATAATAACTGCCACCATATGCAAAATATGGACCATCTCTCTCACAATTTCTCCATGTCTGTCTTTATCACCAACCCCATTGACATCCCTTCCTCCCTCACATTCCCCATATTAACTAATAGAGCTGTAGAGGCCTCTTCACAACTCATTTTCTGCTCCAGGAGTAACCATTTGCCAGTATTACTGAGAGTAGCACCATTCTTTCTGGGTAGGGAAAATCTCCACTCCTACCAACCAGGATGTGTCCTCACCTCAGGACCCAAGCAAGAAAATAACAAAAAAGTTTTACATTCATACATATCACATATTTTGAAGTATACTTTATCTGTCCAGCCCGGGAATACTTAGTCCTTAGTCATATAAGCAAAGTAAGCAAAGAAATGTGTGCATCTCCTGAGAATTCATTTGTATATTCAGTGGTCTGGCTCTCAATGCCTTGATTTCTCTCTTGACTTTGCCATGTTCTTGTTCATGTAAATTCAATTAAATGATTTGGCTGTTTTCCAATGGCACTTATTTGAATATAGAAAAGATATACGCTTCTGTTTTTCTAGAATTCCTCATTATTCTAAACCTATTTGAATGGATGTAAAATAGATACTGTGAGGGAGTAGATGTAGGAAGGGCAGACATTCAGAGCTCAAATACATGATTAATGTTTATTCAATACTCTCAATGATACATGTTAATAGTATTAGATTTATAATCATAGTTAGGATAAAATAAATACATTATTAGCAGCTAACTGATAATGGGCTTTTGAAATATTTATTGAGTTACTATGACTGTAAAACTGATACATATTTAATTTTTAAATGCCCACAGTATAGTATTGAATCAAATAAAGGTTCTCCATCATTAGTGTAAGAGTTATAGATAGAATAAGGATGAAGGATATTTATGACACATATTTACTGGCAATAAAAATGCCTTTTATATTTTTACAGAGTCCTTTGCTGTAATTATGTAAAAAAAAAAAAAAATCTCAGACTGAAGTTTTTTTTGAAAAAAACTCAAAACCATTGAGTTTCGATTGCTGTAGCTTTACAATACAATTCAGTACCTAGCTGGGCAAAGCCCCACTAATTACTTTTATTTTTTTCCTCAGAATTTTATTGGTGACTCTTCCTTGCTTATTCTTCCAGCCACACGTTAGAATCATTTGGTCAAGAACTGAATCCAACTTTGACTTTACAGAAATTGTATTTTGGGCAGCTAAGAGAAATGACAGTATCTAACGGCATGATCTTTAAATGCAACTCTATTAAATGCTAGAAGCTTCGGTGAGGATCACCAGAAGCTATATTGTTAACCTTTAATGCCTAATATTTGTCCTCACGGTAAGTTAGAACTGGTGAACACGGTTGGTGGTTCTTTCTATTTTTACACTCTGGTTTTCACCCAGAGAATGTCTGAGAGGTGTGAGCATGTCATCCTGATCCATCAGCACCTCATGAAGGTGAGGTGTTATTAGATCCTAAGTTGACGGCTGTTCTCTTAATAGGGATCATATGGTATAAACTGTTGTTAGGGAAAAGAATAACTGAGTAGATGTGGGAAAGAGAAAAAAACTTTAAATTACAAATTGGAAGGTGGGCTATGAAAGAGTAATGTTGGTCTTCCTGTGGGTCAATCTTTATTACTTCAGAAAACTTTTCCAAACATGTCTATGCACAAATGGCAACACAAATTTACCACCTGTTCCCGTTTCCTCTCCTTTACATTGTGTTATTTTATGGTGCCATGAGCAGAGACACACTCAAGTTACCTCAGGTTACGGGATTTTATTCTAAAGAGACTTGGTGAAATGAGGAATCATTAAGCTCTTTTGGGTTTCAAGGAACAGAGAAATATAAAGTTAAATATAAGGAAGCCCGTTGAAATAGGAATGATAGAAAATAATAAAAGAGTTTATCTTGGTATATATTACATATTTTGAAATATGGGTTATCTATATTACCTATGAATACTTTGTCACATAAGTAAGCAAAAACAACAAACAAACAAAAAAACGTGTGCATTTTCTGAGAATTCATTTGCATGTTAAATGGTCTACCTCTTAAATACTATGATTTTTCTCTTGACTTTACCATGGTCTCATTCATTTACATTCAACTAATAAGTTATTAACTTTTTAATAGAGCTGCCCACTTAGGTTTCAAGGAATGAAACCATTTAAAGTGGCATTCAGAATACCACGCTTCCTACTCTACTACACCATCCTAGTGGTGACTCAAGTCACCTTTATTTCTGCTTTCACTTCTGAGACTGCTGACCCTTTCTGACTAGCTCCCTCAACTGTATTTGCTTTGCTTCTGGGCTTCCTCTTACTCAGGGCACACGCCTTCTCCCTAATGCCTTCTTTCTCTCTGTCTCCCTCATCCCATGCCACTTCACTCTGCCAAATTTTCTGGATGCCAGGCCTTCAAATACACCCAGAGAGAGAATCTGATTAGTTCACCCCATCATCATCCTGAAGAGATTTTGTAGTGGCCTCTACATGAGCTATCTTTGTATCAGGCCTCAGTCCCTGATCCAACTAACTCTGGTGAGGGCAGGTCACATGGCAGGAAGCATGCGTATCTGTGCCCACGGAATCCCCCCTGCAGCTGCGTTTCTCAGAGAGACACCAAATGTGTGTCAAGGCATTGACACAAATTGGCTTGGAATGGCCTGTTTGGTGTGGGAAAATATTAAATTTTTATTCCTCATTACAGACATCAACTCCTGCTCTGCCACAAGCACTGGTCTTGGCATTGATCATTAAAATGGCAGAGCACCACAGAATGCAGCTCAAAGCAGGACATGTTCGCAGCAGAGATTTCTTAGCTTTCACTCCTCAAAGAACATCAGTGAGTGAGTTCAGCGAGGAAGGTGTAGCTGCTGGTTCGGCACGCATGAGACCTGTGTTTCCTCAGTCATACCAGCCTGGGGATCAGACATGAAAATCAACAGCCAAATAGTATTTGTCAAGGTCCACCCTCTCATGTGCTGAAAGAACTGCTCCCTCCCTTACAAGTTTTACCAATAGAGCTTGTAGTTCCCAGAGGGTTTCTCGCATGTGTGCTGAGCACTAAGCCTCTTGACTGCCATGGCGTTCCTGCATTCTATACCTCCTTTGTCATGAGTTCTTGTGATGATGAACACTCTGGCTGAAGCTGATGCCAACAGTAGCGTCTGTGCCTCCTGCCAAAAACACCACTGTAGTTGCTTCTGTTGCTGCCACTGCCTTCCAGACTGAGACTACTCCTGCCTGCAGAAAAAAAGTCATTAGATCTATATCAAGGGTAACTACACGCAATGACGAGGGTACTGACATCCATCCACAGCTGCAGCGAACTCTGCTTCCACTAGTGTTACTGCTTTCATTGCTAGTACTGCTGTCATCACTAGCAGTGCCAATCCTGGTGCTTATGGCCCTGACATCCCAGAGAGATCCAAGGAATAACAACTTTATTTACTTTTACTTGTTCTTTCATTAAAATTTTATCTTCCACAAGCTCAGCTGTGAGTCCACAGGAACTGTGCTAGGACATATTCTAGATCAGCAGTTCCCAACCTTTTTGGCACCAGGGACCAGTTTCACGGAAGACAATATTTCCACAGACCAGGGCAGGGGGCTGGGGATGGGGTGAGCTCAGGCAGTGACGCAAGTGATGGGCAGTGGCTGTAAATACAGATGAAGCTTCACTCGCTCATGGGCCACTGACCTCCTGCTGTACCACACCCCAGTTGTTAAGTTTCACGGAAGACAATTTTTCCACTGACAGGGGTGGGGGCAGGGGGAGCTCTGCAGCCAGGTCCCTAACAGGCCACAGACTGGAGGTTGGGGTTTGGGGGCTGGGGACCGCAGCTCTAGATGACAATTGTGTTCATAATCACCCTTCCTTTTTAATTATCAGCCGACTGGCTTCTCTACGTATCTTCATTTCTTTGAGATAAGCTCTTTCTCACAAACTTTTTTGTCCCTCATGGGTATAGAAACAGGCCTCAGCCACCCTAAGAATAGCAAAGTAATTAGTCATTTCAAAGTAATTAACTATATCTTATTATATGATTAATTTATAGTCACCCAAGTTGAAAAAAATAATCTGTAAGTACGTGCTTGAGGAGATTTAGGAATATCCTAATATATATGCTCGATTAGAAGAATTCAAATTTTATCAGCTGTACACTTCCCAGTTTAAAGAGAGAATACAGAAGGTGGGTGGCCTTCCTCGATTACAGAAATGGTAAGACCAAGATGCACAAATTTTACATTTATTCAACATCATCCAGAGGTATAAGACACGGAATCTAGTAGACAAAAATATCCCAATCTCTATGACTGTGTAGTTTGTTTTAGCACAAATACCTCACTATATTTTAAGATCATTCAAGTATTTTTGTGGTCTTTCTATGTTTATAAAGACAGTATTGTAGACTATTAAATAAGTTCAGTTTCAGCATTAACAAATTTGGGGTGGTGTGAATCACCCAAATGGACATGTTGTGTAAATGCCTAGATATACAAAAAGAGAGGACTGACGTAGACATATAAATTGGTGTGTTTCAGCATTTAGAAGAAAGCAGGAGAGTGAATGAAATCACCTAGAGAAATCATGTAAAAAAGAGAATAGTTCTGGTAACCAAGCACCAAAGAACTCCAATATCTAAATAATGAATAGAAGGAAAGGATCTGCAGACAAAATCAAGGAAGAGTGGCCCAGAGAAGCAAGGGGAAGACTGGAAGAATGGAAAGTAATTTAAGAGACTGTTTCAAGCTAGAGAGAGTTCTGTCTGATGCTCCTGATGATCCAAAATTATAATTTTCAAAAAAATAAAAATATGACTTTCATAAAAATATAAAATCCACATAAGTCAAGGAATTTATTCAATTCATTAATTAAGGAGGAAACCAGTTCAGAAGAGAATCTGAAGGCCAAAGATTTGAATAACCAAAGGCATGCTGAAATTAATCTACTAACAAACGAAAAACTGGTTAATAACCCACAGGCCAATAAACCATAATGTTTGGGGCCACCTTTTCTACCTGATGGAAATCAATTGCATCTATTCTAAACCAAATAAATTTATTGCAGTAGGTGGGAATCAATGCATTTCTCTGTCAACAATCACTTGCATTGTTATTAGATTTTCTCTGTAAATTAACTCTACCCCTACTGAGTTGCAAAATAGCCTAGTCAATAAAAATTCAGTCAAAGTTGCATACCCCTATAGAATTGTTTAATATCGAGATAAGCAAGACAATAACTAGCACTCTACTATAAGGACACCTAGTGATCTCCTTTGTCTATTTCCAGTTTCTGGGTTAATTTTCTAAACTGTGCTCACATAATAAGAAAACTCAAAGCGTTCATTGCATTTAGCATTGTAGAAATCACTGATGACTTTAGCAAGAACAATCATAGTTGAATGGAGGTAGGGGCAGAAGGTAAACTGGGTAAGTTAAAGAATAAATGGAAGGTAGGATACTGGACACAATGAATATAGGTCATTCTTTAAAGGCTGCAGAGACGATATAGGGAAATAGTTAGAAGACATGGAGGATCAAAAATTTGGTTTTTTTGTGTGATTGGAATGACTAAAGCATGTAAATCTGTCTGTCCCTTGACCTATTTGAATATGTTTTATTTTTCTGTTAGGTTAATATGAAAATAAATTTCTAAATAAAATGCTCAAAGTAGTTACAGGATCATCTAATGATGCAATTGCCTTAAAGTTTAAGAATGAAGTAAACTTTTTCTTAAGATAATTAGCTTTTAAGATGAAACTAACTTTGTATTCCAAGGATTTAAAAAAAATTTTAGTTTAAATTTTATTTTTTATTGATTCATAATAGCTGTACATAATTATGAGGTACATGTGATATTTTGATACATGTATACAATATGTAATGATCAATTCAGGATATTTAAGATATCCATCATCTCAAACATTTATTATTTCTTTGTACTGGAAATATTTCAAATCTTCTCTTCTAGCTATTTTGAAACATACAATGAGTTAACTATGGTCACCCTATTGGGCTATTGAACACTAGAACTTATTACTCATATGTACCTGTAATTTTGTATATTTTAACCAATCTATCTCTATTCCTTCTTCCCTCCCATTCTTTCCAGCCTCTGGTAACCATCAGTATACTCTCTACCTCCATGAGATCAACTTTTGTAAGTTTCCACATATAAGTGAGATTATGTGATATTTGTATTTCTGTACCTGAATTATTTCACTTAACATAATGACCATCGGTTCCATTTATGTTGCTAAAAATGACAGGATTTCCTTTTTTATGGCTGAATAGTATTCCATTTGTACACGTACTACATTTTCTTTATCCATTCATCCATTGATGGACGCTCAAGTTGATTCTGTATCTTGGCAATTGGGAATAGTGCTGCAGTAAACACAGAGATGCAAGTATCTCTTCAGTAGACTGATTTCCCTTCCTTTGGATAAATACCCAGAAGTGGAATTCCTAGATCATATGGTAGTTCTATTTTTAGTTTTTTTGAGGAATCTTTATACTGTTTTCCATAATGGATATACTAATTTACATTTCTACCAACAGCTTATAAGAGGTTCCTTTTGTCCACATCCTTGCCAGCATTTGTTATTTTTTTTATTTTTTTGATAATAGCCAATCTAGCTGAGATCAGATAATATCGCATGTGGTTTTAATTTATATTTCCCTGATGATTAATAATATTGAGCATTTTTCAAGTGCCTATTGGCCATTTGTATGTCTTCTACTGAGAAATGTCTATTCAGATCCTTTGCCCACTTTTTTTTATTTCAAAGTATTACGGGGTTGCAAATATTTTGGTTACATGGATCACTTTTAAAAATGCTTGAGTCATGGCTATAAGTGTGCCCATCACCCAGATAGTGTTCATTGTACCAGTCAGGTAGATTTTTGCCTATCCTCTTCTCCCCCGCTGCTTGATTTCCCTTAAGTCTTACTTCTAGATTTTTCCTATGGATATAGATATAGTATTGGTTGGGTAGGCTGTTTTGGCTTTGATTCTAGGTGGGCAAAGTAGTGTAGTCTTTGTATACTTTCTGCTGCTTTAATCTACTTCAATGGTGTCTGTGAGTTCCTTGGTGCTTTAGGGTGCAGTTCTCAGTGGAGGCTTTGCTGGAGACAGGAACACTGGTCAAGCTGGTCCTCTGGCACCAATGGTGGCAGCGATGAGCTGGATATGCCAATCTTCATGCCCTTGGGAGGTGTATATTGGCACAAGAGGTGGTCTGTATGGGCAGGAGGTCTGTCACCAGGTGGCATGCTCATGTGCTAGCAGTGACAGCAGCAGACTGGGCACATGGGTCCTTGGGACCCCAGGTGGTGTGTGTTGCATTGGTGATGGCAGTAGCATCAGTAGGCCAATTCTTGGGCCTCTGAGCAACTCATGTGGGAACCAGAGATAGTGGGCTAAGAAAGCTCCTAAGTGGTACATGTGGATGGAAGCAAGCTGGGCAGGCCAGTCCCAAACACCAGGAGGCATGCACAGGTACCAACAGCAAAGTGGGTAGGCTTGTCTTTTTGTGCCTAGATGGCATAAACATGTATCAGTAGTATGTGCCCAGACAATGTTCATGGGCAGTGGCAGCAGGCAGGCTGATGGTGGGAAGGGTGGGTTAATCCCCAGGTCCCTGGATGACACATGTAGGTGCCAGCAGTGGAGGTGCTAAGCATGGTGGGCTGTCCTCAAGCCCCTGGATGGTGTGCACGGACACTGGTGGCAGTGGGCAGGGTGGATTTATCCCCAGGCCTCTGGATAATGTACACGGACACCAGCAGTGGCAGGTGATGTGGGTCAATCTCCAGGCATCAGCTCTGGCGGTGGGTCAGGCCTGTCCTCAGCTATTTGAATAATCATTTCTGCTTCAGAAGCTCTGAAAAGTTCTGCATATGTGTGTTTTTTTATAACTCCCATAGCAGCTGTGGCAAAGGAATTGACAAAGGAGCATGAGTTAATATTGCTCCAAGTGACCCTCAAGCCACAAATCCCTTAAGGAAAATGACTACGTGACCCTGCACCCCTACGTACTATTAATTAGATCAAGAGTGAGTTAGGAAGAAGCAAAGTACAGGTTGGCCAGTAACTAATGAGGTAGCCTGGCATAAGAGCCCTCTGCATCAAGGTTAATTCCAATTACCTAAACCAAAAGGTCTCTCTTAGAAAGAGTGAAAATTAGATAGATATACCGAAGGAATGAGCAATTTGAAATGGGAGAGAAATCGGAAGACAAAGAAAAGAGAAAAGAAGCAGCTATGAGAAAGTGGAAGACTAAAGGAAGACAGAAGAGTTTGGGGAGTGAGAAAATAAGTGGGAGAGAGGTAGTAGCAGCAAAGAAAGGGGTAAACTACATCACAAGTATGGTAAAGTTGCTACATTGAATAACAATAGTCATGAGCTTCTGAGTGGAGCAGAGCAGCTAGAATTTCCCTCCTCTGAGTCTCCAGAGTAGCTGTTACAAGTACTGGTGTTAGAGGTGCTGGAGTACAGTAATTACTAACGGCAACATATCTTAAACCACTTTTGACTGATTATTTTTTCCACCAAGAATTGCAGCTACATGATCTGACAATGAAAACATGCTTATAGGCCTGAATATATGAAGAGAGAACTATTCAGAAAAATCCATCATCATGATTAGTGTTGGACAGCTAGTTAGCTTTCTGTATGATATTGAGTAAGTACACACTATACTGATTATTTTCTATTTTAAGTTTTGGAAAGTTACTTAAACTAAACTCTTTACTGGTAATTATGGACACTCTTGATTCACAAACATCTTTATCTTCCTCAATTCATATCCTTATTTAAAATACTTTAAATGAGAAATTAAAGAGACATTGCTTAGTTTCTTTAAAAATTATTTTTCAGAAACTATAGAGAATGTTTATTTTGTGAAAAAAAAATTTACTCTGTCTTTATTCCCCCTCTACCAGGACTATTAAACACTATGTGGTAGTCCTTTATCAGCAGTGTTTATACTGCATGATTTTGTTTATTTAGATGCTTGTAGAGTGTAAAATTATGGGTTTGGTCATTTGTAACTAGAATTTGCTTCTCTGCTTCCATCCTTCTTTTACTTGAATTTTAAAAGTTTACTTATTTTTAGAGGGGGGGTATGTTTTTGTTTCCCTTTATAAAGCAGATAGAAATGACATAAACTCCCCAAGGAATGCTCCATTGGATTGATGATTGGAGATAATTACTCTTCCTTTTGGACCTGCATGATTTTCAAGTCAAGTTATATAATAGGAGTCAGCTTGGATCAGGCTACAGGTAGGTTTTATAATGTCTACAACTTTTCCATAACAGAGTAGTTATCTACTTTCCCTTCATCTTTCCCAGAAAGGATCCTGTATTCTTTTTAACTTAGGAAGCAACTAGGAAGGCTGATGGACTCAAAGCTATGAAGACTATTATCTTTAGTTTATTTCTTCTCTGTGTAAGCCAAATATAAATCTACATTAAAAGAAGACTCTAAAACAGAGTTGTTCACCTCTGTTCCTCTAAATAGGTGTGTTGCTATGTACTCTTGGACAGGGGAACACTGACCTTTGTCAATCTCTTAGTTTGCTCTCAGCTCATCCTAATTTTGTGACTCCTATACTCTTAAATCTCATGGACTCTTGGGAGCTAACGTCAATCTGCCTTTCATAAGTCTGCATGGAGTTATAATTGTTGAATCTACATAGCCATATGCAGTTATACAGTATCAATTATATTTGTTTGTGTTGTTACCTTTATTTTGTTCTGGAGGGCTGGGAAATTATTTTGTGCTCTGTGTTGTAAGTAACAAAAAATCAGCTTCAACTAATTCAGACAACGAAAAACAGGCAAAGGGATTTATTGGTTCATGAAAACTAAAAATTGAAGAAATAAGAAGGATACAAATACTTCTGGGCCTTAGGACAACAGGAAACTTTGTCCTGAATTTTATAAGATCTTTCTCTCTCTCTGCCCCCCAGCCCCCACCCCTCTACCTTGCCTCAACTCACTTTTGCTTTGCTCTGGGGGTTGGCTTCATTCTCTTTCACTGACGATTCACTTTCTCTATGGGGTAAGCTGGGGGATGGGGGGAAGGTCAGACCTGATAGCTAATTTCCCATTTTGTAGTTCCTATGTACCAAAGAGGTACAGAGTCTCTTCTTTACCTGGGGGTTAAAATTGCTCAGGAAAGAGTTTTGAATGGTGCAGTGTGGGAAAGGTGCTCACCCCTGTACTAACCAAAGGATTAATCCACAGTGCCGTTTTATTAGAATGTGGTGGCGTCTACAGGTTGGAGTGGGGAGGAGGTGGAGAAGAAGTTCCAGAAGATGGGGAGGAAGAAAGGTACTTGGTACTTACAGGAAGAGGAAACAATACATTCCAAGTACAGAAATGTAGTATAGCCATATGAGCACAAGAATATTCTTTATTTGAGTGAGTGAACTAACATATGCTAATTGGTCACTGCTGCACATCCGCTTCCGATATTTGTTTTTCTTCCTTTTAAATATGTGGAAAAAAATAGGCTTATTTGTATGTTTTTATTAATAATCCCATTTTTTATTATAAACGGTTATCTCATAAAATTCAACTTTTTTATTAGTTTATTTGTTTGTTAATTGGTTGATCCTGGCTCCACAAAGAAGTTTGAACTGATTTAAAGAAAACACGTCCAGACTCCTTCCATTATGTGTGATGTGCTAAAAGTAAAACAAATCCCTCACATAGCCAGTGCTGAAAATAAACTATGATCTCAATCACAGATTCAAATCATCATCCTGAAACCCACCCTGCAGAAGTCTCATAAAACTGCCATTTGAGTCGCTTTTTATTTTTTCAGACGTTACTCTAAAGGTTATGTAAGCATTGTGCGGCCCATGGCTCATCTCAATAATGGATAAAGGAAAACTTCAGAAATCTCCCAGGAATTTCCTCTGGTTATAAATTAATAGAAAGGGTGGAAGGATGGAATTTTTGACAGTCAATGGGTAAATTTGACAAATGATTACTCATTAAAAACTTAAACAAAGAGAAACAAAAGCCACCCTGGCTTGGGGAATTGACCTCACTGGGCAAGATTATTTTTCTCCTTTTCCTCCCCTTTTGCCCTTCTTTGGATAGCTCTAGAGCAAAATGTCCTGTTGAAAAATTGAACCAACGAGTTATCTCAGCACACTTTTCTTGCTTTCCTTTCTCCAGCATCCATCTTTTCGTGAATGTTGCAGACAGAGTCTGTCTTGATAGACAGGGAACATTGCCCACTGGAGGGCACTTTGGCAATACTTCATCTGTGTAGTCTACATTCACTCATGAGAGCCTACTAGGTGCCAGGTACAGTACTAGATGATGAGGTTACAGTGTTGAACAATTAGAGCAAGTACGAATCCTCACAAAGTTTATAATATTCTCTGGCTTCTCTTCTCCCTTCTCCTATTTAAGTCCTGTTCTTGGACTTTTCTTTTTATTTGATCACATTTGGTCATCACACACAAATTTCCAGATGTATAACTCCCGTTCTATAGTTTCGATTGTCAAATAGAGGCCTGTAGATCTGATGGCAATTAAAACATGTCTGCAAATCTGGTTACCACTTAAGATCCAATGTGTCCTACAAAGGAATCACCACCACCTGCCTGCAGTGTCCTCCTCCCCTCATGTTCCCTACACTTAATAATTATGGTCCCATTATCCCCATCCCATCACACAGACTTAAAATCCCAGACAAAATTCCAAAGGCTGCAAACAGGTCTTTTTACCTCCAGTATTTCCTCTCTCTCATCCAGATCAAATATCTGTGCCAGAGGAAAATTCATTACAAAAACCCAATAGCTAAATAAGAGCATATATGTGAAAGAACTTTGTAAACCATGAAAGACTGTCCCATGTTGGCTCTTTTTGTTTAAGTTATTATGCCACTATTCAGCTGAGCCATTTTCAATGACTACCTGCAATTCCCAAATAAATCCCAAACTCCTGAACTGCTCATTTGAGGGCCTATTGGATCTATTCCTTGTCTACATTTCACATTTATTTGCTTTCAAATTTTCTAGGCATTGGACAGCTTGAATTGTTCGCTGTTTCCTTTACAGCCACAGCAAAAAGACTCCTTGCTTAGATCATACTTTTCCTTTGTCCGGGAATGCACATCTCCCAATCCAGTTCTTCCTGTCTCTCCTCTTGCCAGCATTTAATTATGCCAGGAGGAGAGGCCATGTAGTGGGAGTAATGGGATTCCACAAGGCACAGGGAACTGTGGCTTCATTGGCCAGTTAACATAAACTTTTATTTGAAAATGTCAGAAGGCTAGAAAGGAGTGTTCTAATTTGAAGGAGGGCAGAAGGTTTTATGAGACTTTAGCAGGAGGGGGCCAGCCAACGAGTGCTAGTTTCAGAAATGGGAACAGAGGGATTGTTCCTGCAGTCTGGGTATTTGGACAGTCTGGAGTTTATTAAGACTGGCGGGGAGAATGAGTTAGAGGCTAAAGTCATTTGCAAGAAGGGGTGGGGAGAAGCAGTTCAGGGAATGAGGACATGTGTGAACTGCAGTGAAAAATTCTCAGACCTCAAGTCCTTCAGAGTCTCTCACAGGTGACTCCAATCTCCACTATGGATATGCCCTTGAGCAGAATGCTAGTAAGATCTCTTTTGAGTCAGAGAAATTGCTACAAAATTTTCAGCAAAGAGAAAAATGAATAAATTAAAGTCTGCCTCTTTAAATTTTTCTCATTCAACTTGCACAGACAAAGAACAACTGAAATCTGGAAATTTCCCAAGGATTTATCATTTGTGCTTGTCAGCACACCTGAGTACAATCAAACCCTTAAGAATTATCTAATCTAACTTTACAGGTGGCTTCAGGGAGAAATAAATATCTAAATGCTTAGGGGCAAGCCAAGTGTAAAATATGCTTTGTGAAAATGCCTGATGAATTTTGACTTGACATGCTTTATTGTAACAATGGATGATCTGATAGTAAGGGCCCTGGGGCTTTTGAAGCTCATTGGTGTCAGTTTTGGGAACAAGGGTAAACGATTTTATCTTTAAGCTTCACTATTATCCTTTATTTTGAGTATCTTTTTAGAAATGTTTTTAGTTGTTATTCAACAAAAACAACAAAGCACAGAAGATCTGTCATAGCATTTTTATAGGTAAGATCCAAGGTTATCATCAAGCTATAAATTTATCTTGTCATATTTAGTCTGTGTGCACTCAATTTTTGGAACAGATATGTAAAGTTAGAAGTTCATTTCTTGGTTACTCATATCAACTTTCCATTTGAATGTGGAACAGATTTCTTAAATTCGATATATATTATACCAAACTCCTGCTGTCTCTCCACCAACCTGAGGACATTCCCGTCTCAGTAAATGACACCTATATTCTTCCAGTTACTCAGGCCATGACCTTGGAGTCATCCTTCACTCCTCTCTTTCTCATCTAACCCAACTAATATCCTATTAGTTCTATCATCAAAATAGATCTAGAGTCCACACACTTCTCACTCCCTTCACCACCACCTTCCTGGCCTGAGCAACCATCACCTGCGGCCTGGTTGATTGTAAGGAACTTATTTTGGCCTCCCTGCTTCACTCATAACACCACTTGGTCTACTCTCAATCAAGCAGTCAGAGACAGCCAAAAACCTCATTTCTTCTGCTAAAACTTTCCAATAACCTCCATTTCTCCCAGAGTAAAAGTCCTTCAAAGTCCTAGAAAATCTATCTGCTTCCCTTAGCATCCCATTCGCCTCCCCGTCCTCATCTCCTGGTACTCTCCATGCCAGCCTTCAGCAGCATAGCCTTTATTCCTTTTCTTCCATTCTGGAGGAATGGCTGGCTCTGTGGCTCCTTCCTCCCACCTGGGTTTTCTGCTCCTGCCCACATAGGACCCAGCATAAGAACTACCAGCCCTGAATCTAGCAGCAAACAGTCACCAAGGGAGAACAGCTCCTATCAATCTCCTTTGAAGTATCCTGTTGAAGTCACATGTTTTCTCTAAGCATGAAGATCAGTTAAATAGCATGTAATGGTGAGAGAAGAAAGCGAAGATGGGGATGCCTGATGTAACTGTGAAGCAATGAGAATGGGGCCAGACCCACTGATAACATTACCTCCAAAAGTACCTTGTATCTATATTTTATAGTCTCCCTTTTCATTACAGCTGGCAATGTCATGTGAGTCTTCTTGTACCATTTAGAAGAGAGGCAAGAATTTGAAATTTTCAGCAGGCAGCACTTCTTAGCCAACCTCTTGAAACACATACACATGAAGTATAGGGTTCCTAGGCGTCCAACTAAAGCTGCCGGGGCAGAGTTTCCTTCCAGTTTCTGAGAAATTCTGGTTAGTTTTGGCAGATAGAAGTATTTTCATCGTTGACACTTCTAGCCTATGCAAACAGTAAAATAGGATTATAAGTTTAAGGTCTGAGAATCTGACCAAAGAATAAAAGGAATCAAACAGAAAAAAAAAAAAAATGCATGTTCTATGAGGCCCACATTAAGAAGCATTGGTGAAATTCACCAAAGCAAGCATTGCTGTTTTAAGTATGTATTCCACATTTTCTTAATTAAAGAAAAAGAGTGTCCACATGATCCATCTCTAGTGGCTTTTCAGCAGAGAGTCAGGATAAAGATCAAGTTTCCAGGACTAACTACGTATGTGCTCATCCTTTGGGAACACAGGAAAGGAAATCTAATGATGCAGAAATATTCATAGAGAACAGCCAGGAAAGAAAGAGACCAGAAGGAGAACAAACTGGACAGCAAAAGTTACACAAAGAGCTTGAAGTCAGTAGTTGAACATCTCCTCAAAATAGGCTTGATGATTTCAAGAGGTAGCAGAAGCAAACAACTGATTGGCATTAAGCCTCACTTGGTTTCCGGATGCAGCGTCGTTTTTGCTTGGCTTCATCGATAAAAGTAAGCATTATCTTCTGTCTCTTCTGATCAATTACTAGATTATTTTTAAGTGGTCAAATTCTGTCCAGAAATTGGCATTCTTTTGCTATATTTTTCAAACTCCCTGAATTTCTTGGAATTCCTAGCAAGGATTCCAGATATCTTAGAGTTAGTTTTATTTTGTGTTAAAAATACTTATTTTTTTAATAAAAGTAATGCATTTACATGGTTAAAATATAAAACACTACAAAGGGGTTTAAATGCAAGGCAACAGTCTCTCGCCCCCACCTCCCAGTCTGAAACCTCCTTTATTTTCCTCGATCCTCAGAGAGAACCACTTTTATTTCTCCTGGTTTCCTTCTATAACCCTATATTATAAGCTTACATGCTAGCTATTGATTTATTAATTATACTCATGATCTATTATTAGTTTCCTGCTATGATGGATTTTGATTTAACTCAATTATACACTTATATTGCTAAATTTTGTTTCTCTCTTAGTTGCCTTTGCTATTTATTGTTTCTATCAACTATAATTGGTATCCCTTGACTCCAATTCACTATTCTTCCCCACTTTCAGTCATTTTTTACTTATACATTTATGTTGTCAAATCTGACATTTCATTTTTGTTCTGCGTCAATAAGTACTTGTATTTTTATATGTAATTTGATCTTGTTTTAGCAGACGCTTATTAAAAAGTTACTATGTGTCAAGCACTGTTCTAAGTACTTTGTGTAAAGGAATTCATGTAAGTCTCACTACAAGACTACAAAAGATAGGTATAATTATTCTTATTAAAGGAAATTAAAATATTTTACCCCCCAATATATTTTTGACTTATTTTGAGATGGCTGTTGGAGGGCCAGCAAATGGAAGTGGCCTTGCAAGACTGTATTTTGGGGAGGAAATTTGCACCTATAGAGAATGCACATTGATGCCGCCAGACCTTCCCTTGCCCAGATCTAGGAAAGATTAACTGAGTCTGACACTTTAAAGATCTGAAAGAAACATTTGCCATCTATTCTCTCTGAGGGCTGCTACCTGTGAGGTTTCACCTACACAATAAGACCACCTTTGCCTCTTTTCCCCCTCTTAACCTTACCTGCCACTAAAACCTGATTTACCACCGTAACCTATTTTGGGGCCATGCTCTGAGCTCACATTCTTTCTATAACCTGAAGATGGCATATAAGCTTCTGGAACTCATTGGGAGGTTGGGTTTTCATTCTGAAGGCTCACGTTAAATGAATTTTTATGCCTTTTCTTCTATTAATCGATCTGCCTTGTATGAGTGATTTTTAGTGAAAATTCAGGGGGCTAAGGACCTTGACCCCTACAGTATGTCACAGAAAGGAAAGAGAGTAATTTCTGGATAGACATTCTAGAACTTGGAACATAGAAATTAAGTAAATTTCTGGATTCATACAGCCAGTATGACGTTCAGAGCCCATGCCCATAATAATTGTACAATACTGTCTCTTTAGATTGCCAGTTGTTAAATTAAGTTTATCCTAAAGCTGCCTCCTTACATATTTTAAGTTCAGAGGGAAGGTTTCTTTGTACATAGTGAACTGTAACTTAACTGGATGTGTAAACAGTCTATAACCTACTCATGTGCCAATCACTGAATTTTGAACAATCACAGGCAGCCAATTATTCAAACCATATTTGAATAAGGTAAACACCAAGCTCTAACCGATCCAGCTGTTTTTGCAGCTCACTTTCATTTTCCACAAGTCACCTTTCTTTTTCCATCCATAAATCTTCTTCAACCATGTGACAGCATTGGTGTCTTTCTGAACCTGTTCTGGTTTGAGGGCTGCCCAATTAGGGACTCATTCTTTGCTCAGTTAAACTCTAATAAATTTAATTTGTCTAAGGTTTTTCTTTTAACACTATTAAAGTTGAAAGTCGTTAACCACTATTTACATTCTAATGACAATATAAACAATGTTCACTGCAGCACCAAGTAGTGTACTATCATTACACTTAGTTTCTTATTTGGCTTATTTGCTTTGTTAAGAGTTCCTAAATGCTTTACTTTCTTTCTTACATTGACTGACTTTTCTCTCTCCTAATTTCTTTTAATACCCAAGGATAACATTAAATCTCTCTTTTTTCCTTCATATCCTTTTCCTAAGCCTTCCATTATCCTTTTCCAAGTTGGTCTGATTTCTTTTTACTATGCTAGCTGCCCAGTCCTCTCCTGGACTGGATAATCTATTTCCTAGATCTCATATTTTCCTCTTTCTTGATTTACTGACTCAAATAATATTCTAAGAAATGGTAGCAGAAACTATCTTTGAGGGGCCTTACGTTTTTGAAGGTTTTAAAAATGTGTCTTTTGGCCAGATAGTTTGACTATTTATAAGATTCTAAATTAAAAGTATTTCAACTCAAAGCTCTAAAGGCATTGCTTCATTACCTTTTAACATTCAAAATTGTTGAAGAAATGATAGATGCCAAACTTATACTTGTTATTTTGTTGATGTCCTGTTTCTCTCCCTGGAAACTACCAGGATAACTTTCTCCTTGGGATTCTGGAATTTTTTTACACTATGACAATGGCAGTAAGAATGGGGCTCTAATATTTGAGGGACTGGGAACTCACTGGGCTTTTTCAGTCTAAAGACTTTTATCTTACACTCTGGGAAATCTCTTTTTTTATTTCCTCCTCTATGTTTCCTCTATTCTCTTTCTATAATTACTATAAATAGGATATTGACCTTTTGAATAAATATGTATGTTAGTATTTCTTAACTTTTCTCTCATATTTTCTATTTTTTGACTTTTTATCTTTATTCTAGGCTTACTCAACAATTCCCTTCAACCGTTCTAATTTTTTTCAGTTTCAGAAAACTTTTTAAAAAATATTTAGAAGACTTTTTGTTTGCTACTTATTCTTTTTTGGTAGCATTGTGTTTTTGTTTTATGGATATAGACTTTTCCATGCTCTCTAATATTAGTTAGAAGGATTTTTTTCCCCTAAATTCTGAATTTACTGTTTCCTCTAGAATAATTTTGTTCTGTTTGTTAATTTTGATCTTTCTCTTTGTTTGTTGCAGGATTTTTTCATGTCTGGTGACCATTGTTTTTTATTTATATTGAAGCCAAATGCCATTAAAAAAAAGTCCCTTTGTGAGCTCTACAAGGGTAGGTGGGCTTATCAATTGATAAGCTGCACCCCAGGGTGAGTAGTCAGGGAGCTAGCTCTCACACTAGGGGAACCCAAAATGAGAGTACACAGAGGGCATTTGCGCCAGTGCCCTTTCTGGTCATCTGGATTCTCCTTAGATTGTTCATTTAATACCACGAGTAAAGATCCTTCTTTCTTTTTTGCGTGTTTGCTTGTTTGTTGAAGGAGTATATGCCTGGCTCCCAGGAGTGCTGTGTGCGGGGGCATGGGAGGGCCATGGCAGAGTAGCCTGTTCTGCATTTGGTACTTCAACCAACCCCTCTTCCACTGCTACTCTCTGTCTTCCCTGTGATTCCAAGAGCCACACCACCTCTTTAGCACTGTTCAGGACTAACATGTTTCTTTCATGTCTACGGCCCTCTCCCCTCATGTTTCAGGCTTCAGGTTCTTCTCTTCCACAACAACAAACACTGATCATGCTTGCACTTCTAGAAAAGTGTAGAAATCTCTATTCTAAGATTACTCCCTTACTCCTCGCCTCTCTGTCATGAGCTTATTCCCTTACTATTGATGTTCACACACTACAATCTTCACTAACAGAATGTGCTGGACATTGTGGTTTAGCTATTAGATATTTTATGTCAATGCTTTTTTTTCATCAAAATGTACATCTCTTTGGTCTACTGGGACTGAAGATATTCCTTTCCAGTTCTTCTCATTGTTCTTCCACCTCAGTTTAATTAATTCAGAATTTTGGGGGTGAGGCTTAGGTATTAGTTTTTTTTAATTATGCAGGTGATTATAATATGCAAGTGGGGTTGACAACCACTAGCCTTGCCTTAAGTACAAGGAGGCAAGTTGCAGTCTATCTCAGGACTGATGTTTGTCTGTTTGACCTAAATCAAATTTCCTGACTTTGTAGACATTTTTGAAAGATTTGCTTGATTATATATTAATATATTATATATTAATAGATATTATATTAATAATTAATATATTAACATATAATATAATCAATTATATGTTAATAACTTTTAATATAATTAAAAGTTTACCTACTGTCTTATCAAGATACTGATGTGCTATCATCAAGTTCTGTTAGTTGTCAGATACAAGTAACCATGTGTTTAACAGTAATAGGATCAGGATGTTGCTGAGTTCTACATTTCCATGATGCAATGGGACAGAAAAATCTCTTGTGATGCACATTCACAGTAATGCAGGTCTCTGTGGATAGTCATGCAATGAAGTAGTGTTATGTTGCTTTTAAACTTTACATAAGGAAAAGTATATGCTTACCTAAAGAAAAGTATATATCTGACAAAGCCCAGTCAATTCTGCTGATAAATTACCGATATGATAAGTTGCCCTAAGACAATATTGGAAATATGCATTTTTAAGTGTGTAAGTTTACAAAGTTTCTACTTGAAACATGATTGGGTTCCCTTGGCTAGAAAGCTCTGAGTTCTCTGTCCATGCCTGACTTTAAGTCAAAGTTGCTACTCCCTGGAAGATAAATTTTCTCACTATGAAAGAATCCTAGAATTCTAGTGTGTATTGCCTAGCGAGTTTATTGAGAATGCAAAATCCTGGGCCTCAATTCAGAAAGTCTAATTCAGAAACTCCGGGCTGGGGCCCAGAAATCTGCATTGTACTAAATTGTCCAAATTATGCAGATGCAGAGGGTACTCCATCCTTCATTTGAGAATCTCACTCTAATCCTCAAGGAGAAAGAGGCAGATTAATTAATAAGCTTGTGCCTTTCGATAACTGTTTTCAGAGGAAATAGAACAGAGAAAATCAGTATATAAATGTCTCTAAAGTACCTGATTCCCACTACGGTTAAATAGATGGTAATTCTCCATATTATACATGTAAATGAACTGAAAGAATATGGATGTCATTATCAGGTTAATTTCATTTTTTAAAGAAGAACTATTTATTTGGCTAAAGAACTTCTAACTCTCAAAATACCAAACTTTGGAATGATAGTATTTGTGTTTGATATGTGAAATACTAATTCTACAGAATAATGTGTCTTCTTCATACTGGATCAATTTGTCTCTCTCAAACACAAAAGATATATAACCTCACTCTGACCTTTTAAAATAAATAGCAGTTTTCATACTTGTGTTTTTCCAAGAGAATCTCTTATTCTCTGAACTCCTATGTGTTAGTTCATTGTGTCAGGGCAAACTGCAGACTCAAGGACAAAAGTGAGCAGATAAATATGTTGAAACTGGGAGACTTTCTTTGCTGTTAACTGTTTTACTAAGAGGAGAAATCACCAAAGGAAGCTGTTTGGTTGAACATAAATATTCAAATAAAGGCAAGATTACATTCAAGCTATTTTATTCATTTCTTTAAACCTGTTATGTTTCACTCTGTTATTATAAATGCAGACAGGTAGAAACCTGCAAACCCAAACTGTGAGGCAATTGTAAAGGTGACAGAAGTCTTTGTTAGATTCTTAGAACAGATTCCTCTAGTGTCTATCCACCAGACAAGTCGATATGATTGCTTTACAGATATTAATTTCTGCAGGGAAGTTACTCACTCTGATTGAAGAGTCTAATATGATTGGGCCCCAAATAACCATGGCCAGATGCCAAGTGAAATTTCCCTTAAATATGAACGTCTTGCCCATTTCCACAGTCCCAGACAACGGTCGCTTTAATCTATTCCCCACCCACTTCATCCTTCTGCTAGTCAGAACAAAATCCCTTGCCTTCCCTTCCCTCTGGATTTTTCCTAGCCTGTATTTCTTACCTGGATGTAAGTTGGTGGCCAGTATTTAACGGCTGAAATGTGGACTGATGTAGCAGTGCTTAGATCTGCTAAGCTTGCAGTTTTAAAGATTTTTAATACAAAAATGATTAACTTCTTCGTATACATAGACATTGCCCCACTTTTTGGCTAGTCACACAGAAGAGAGGAAGAAAGAGAGGAGCAAAGGGAAAAAGAAGATGTACCTGAAAGATGACCCCATGAGGCCTGTCTTTGATCCCAGACCCTCCTCTAACTTCACAACTTTTTCACTCTGAGCTTGGAAATGGACTTAAGTCTTCTCTCTCCATTATTTTTCTTGTGATTTATTTTTTTTAAAGAATCAGTTTACCTATAACAGATTGTGAACAAAAGTAAGATAAAAATCAAGAGAAGAAAAGTTTGATGATTCACATATGTATAATACTATAAAGTGATGAGAGTATACTAAGCCTTAAGCCTAAGTGTGTATCAGTATGTCAATCATTTCCATTCATTAAAAAATGCACTTACTTTTCTCCATTTCACTGGTTCTTAAAAAAAAGGAAAAAAATTAGAAAGATTAAATAATGCATTTACTGATGGCCCACATAATGTCAGGTACTGAGTAGAAATGAAAGTCTCACTGATTATTACATTCTGTCTCACCCAAACTTAGAAAAAGAAAAGGTAATCTGAAGTCCTACCTGCCACTTGTATTTATTTGTTTTATCTTACAGAAAAAGTTTTTCATTTCCTTCCCTTTACTATTACAAAAGAATATTTCCTACGCTTTCAAAATCTTCTTAGAATGGTTCATTATGTAATCACATCTCACACTACAGTGCCTGCTGGGATGGGACTGCCGTCCAACAGCTTACAGTCTACTCGGGGTGATAGAGCAGCCAAAATATCATGATCTAGTATTGCAATCATGCTTGCAATTTCAAGTTGAGTTTTTTACATAATAGGTAACAATAACCACTATTTTCTAATTTTTTTCCTGGGTACTAATGGCCCACATTAAAGAGGTATAATGTTAGCACAGATAACACAAAATATTGACAGTCAAAATATTTCCATTTTGTTTTAATTTTTTTCTATTAATTACAACAGAACATGAATTAAGCTATCTTTATTTTATAATACTTCAAATCATAATATTTCAAATTAGTGAAAATAGGTGTTTCTCCCTAGTCATATGATTTAGTTCTCTGGGCCCAAGAGTAGGAATGGGCTGCTTCATGCCACGCTGCTGAAAGCACTATAGCAAGCAAAGCTGAATGGAGAGGAATTTTTGTGGGTAATTGGGCCTATGAGTGAGGACCAAATAGTGTCAAATAAATAATTTAATTTTAACCTTTTCCATTAATATTAAAAAGCTGGGGAGAGGAGTGGAGAGGTTTTGGCCATTTCTTTTTGATACCAATAAATTAAAAGGGTTACATTCAAAGTTTCTGCTGTCCATCTAGGTTTACAAAATAGCTCAGGGATTAGATTAGCAATAAAAGGTTTGAGAATATAACTGAGGATTTTGACTCCTAATCTAATGTTCTTTCCACTGCAACGTAATATCCTGATTTTCAGCAAGAGATCTTCTGCTGAAAGAAAATTTTTCACAGGACAATGAAGCAAATAATAGAATCTGTTATGGAATCCTTAATAGAATCCTTTGGCTTTAGTCTTCAAGATCCAAGTAAGAAGCTGTCAGAAACAGCCCATTTTCAGCAGAGAGGAATGAGGTTGGAAGGAGTAGGAAGCAATGTCTCTCTCTTCTCCCCTATCCTCCCCTGGGCCAAAATGTACCCATGATTCTCTCATTTCAATATTGGTTTTGAAGGCAGAAGCAGCACTTGCAGAGTGAGTGGATATTCACAGATGCACTTCTCTTCTTTTTAGCACCTACCCAATCTGAAGTCTAGAACAATTAGAATCCTGATCTCTGGATCAAACCACAGGGTTTAGAACTTTACATGAAAAGAAAGGCTAAGATGATCAATTACTTTTCTAAGCCATTTCATAACCTGTGCTACAGTCATAGGCCAAAATCTGACAAATTTAAATGCAACTTGCTTTCAAAATCAAAAGTGAGATATCATTCCACCCCAGTTAGAATGGCTATTATCAAAAAGATGAAAAAATAATAAATCTGGCAAAGATGTGAAGAAAAGGGAGCTTTTATACACTGTTGGTGGGAATGTAAATTAGTATAGCCAGTATGGAAGACAGTATGGTAGTTTCTCAAAAAATAGGAATACCACATGATCCAGCAATCCCACTACTGGGTATTTATTCTAAGGATATAAAATCAGTATGTTGAAGAGATATTTGCACCTCCATGCTTGCTGAATCACTATTCACAATAGCCAAAATATAGAATCAACTGAATTATTCATCAATAGATCAATGGATAAAGAAAATATGGTGTATATACACAATGGAACACTATTCAGCCTTGAAAAATGAAATCCTATCATCTGCAGCCACATGGATAAGCCTATAGTACAATATGTTGAGTGAAATAAGTCAGGACTTCTGCAAAAAATAATACTGATTAACTCCAGTGAGAATGGCTTTTATCAAAAAGTTCCAAAACAATAAATGTTGATGTGGATATAGAGAGATAGGAACACTCATATGCTGCTGATGGGACTGCAAACTAGTACAACCTCTGCAGAAAGTAATATGCAGATACTTCAAAGAGCTACAATAGAACTACGATTTGATCCAGTAATCCCATTACTGGGCATCTATCCAAAAGAACAAAAGACATTCTATAAAAAAGACGTCTGAACTAGAATGTTTATAGTAGCACAATTCACAATTGCAAAGATGTGGAAACAACCCAAGTGCCCATCAATACATGGGTGGATTAATAAAATGTGATATATGTATACCATGGAGTTCTACTCAGCCACGAAAAAACAATGGTGATCCAGCACCACTTGTATTATCCTGGATAGAGCTGGAGCCCATTCTACTAAGTGAAGTATCACAAGAATGGAAAAACAAGCACCACATGTGCTCACCATCACATTGGTATTAACTGATCAACACTTATGTGCACATATTGTAGTAACATTCATCAGGTGTTGGGCAGGTGGGAAGGGGGAGGAGGGCATCAGCGTATTCACACCTAATGAGTGCAGTGCACACTGTCTGGGGGATGGACATGCTTGAAGCTCTGACTCAGGTGGGGCAAAGGCAATTATGTAACCTAAACATTTGTACCCCCGTAATATGCTGAAATAATAAAAAAAAAAAAGAAAAGAAAGAAGTCAGGCACAGAAAGATAAACACTGCATGATCTTATTCACATATGGGAGCTAAAGAAGTTCAAGCTCATAGAAGTAGAGAGTAGAACTGTGGTTGCTAGAGGCTGGGAACGGTAGGAAAAATAGAGAGAGGTTGGGTAAAGGGTACAAAATTATAAGGAGATAGGAGAAATAAGTTCTACTGTTCTATAGCACTGAAAATTGACTATAGTTAACAATAACTTTTTGTATATTTTCAAATAGCTGGAAGAGAAGATTTTGAATGCTCTGAACACAAAGAAATGATAAATGTTTTATGTGATGGATATGCTAATTACTCTGATTTCATTATTATGCATTGTATACATGTATTGAAATAACACTTTATACCCCATAAATATGTACAATTATTACATGTCAATTAAAATTTTTAAAAATCTAAAAGCTTGTTTTTTGATATTATTATAAAATAATAATAGTTCAATAATTAGTTCATGACATGAATAATGTAATAGGGAGACCAGAAATTGAATTTTTATAATTAATTATAGAAATCACAGAAAACACTCCATTCCGTGAAAGTGTTTAACACATTTTTCTTCTTTTCTGGGAATGATGGATGACAGCACCAGAACTTCAAGGAGTAGAGGTAACGCTGTGAAAAACAATCAATTAGAAGGGTCAAATTAAGCCATCAATCACTTACATCTAGATAGCTCCATTAACATTTATAATCTGATAAAAGTTTTGCTTCTCCATCTGGTACCTATAAGTTAAATTCACGATATCCAAATTTTGTGTAATATTCAGCTTCAATTTAAAATAATTCGAAAGCAAGTTGGCAAGGGTGTGGTAGGTGAAGATTGAAAGGCAAAACAGCACTGGCCAGAGGGTAAAGTTAAATTTGAACCAGAGTGACAGCATCATGTTATAAATATACTTCAAATTTAAAGTCTTTGTCCTTACCAAATGATTTAGGAAACTGTGGAAATTCTACAGAGATAATTAAAACAAAATAAGGAGAAATCAAAAAATATCCTTTGATTTGAGGGATCCAGAAATTGTATATAAAGATTTTTGGTCTGGTTTTGTCTTAAATTATCAAAATATAATTGCTATAGATTCACCACTTCTGTGTCTGTGGGGGTCTTTAGAATAAGAGACAAAAAGACACTATTTAGAAACATGTTTGTTGAACAGCTAGAGTGAATTAATAAGTATAGTCTACACAAACACAAACACCCACCACGTTTCCTTCCTTGTTCCCACTCCTTTTTTGTGAATATTTGGAATTTTAACTGGCAATTATTAGTTTTTTTTTTTAAAGAAAGCACTATATAGACTTAACTATAAGTTTTAGAGTTTTCCTTGCTCAATTACTATTTTTTAATCTATAGATTTTTCTAGTATTCATTTTTTTGTTTTTCTAGAGCCTATTGTCTAGTAATTCTTTTGGAGAAATTTGTGGGTGGTAAACTTCATAAATCCTATCAGGTTTTTTTAATAGTTCACATTCTTGGTTCAAAATTATTTTGACACAGAAGTATTGAAGAAGTTTCACTATCTTGCATTCAGTGTTGCTGATGGAAAGTCAATAGAATATATTGACTTAGCACAAAGTGGTAGATTCTTGAGTTTAATGAGAGTGAAAGTGGTAAAGGAATTTAGGGTGTTTTGGGAGTGATTAATCTGGGCAAGGAGGGAGAAGTGGACAAAAGGGAGTGGTTGAGAGTTTGAAAGTGGTAGGGTTAATGGATTGAGAGTCTCAACAAGGTCAAAACATATTAATAATTAGAGCGAGGATACAGACTAGGTATAATAGCTAATTTTATGTATCAATTTGGCTGAGCCATAATGTCCAGATATTTGGTCAAACATCATTCTGATGTTTCTGTAAGGGTGTGTTTGGATGAGATTAACATTTAAAATCAGTATACTTTGGGTAAAACAGATTGCTCTCCATAATGTGGGAGGACCTCATCTGATCAGCTGAAGACCTGAATAAAACAGGAGACTGACCTCTCCCAGCAATGGGGAATTTCATCAGCAGATGACCTTTGGATTTGAACACCAGCAGTGGTTCTTCCCTGAGTCTCCAGGGTGCCCACCTACCCTGCAGGTTTTGGACTAGCCAGCCTCTGAAATAACAGGTGATAATTCCTTAAAATCTCTCTCTCTTTGACCATCCCCCATTCCTCCTCGTCCCTTCATACACACACACACACACACACACACATACACACACACAAACACACACATACACACACATACACACAGATACACACACAGACACACACACACATACACACACACAGACACACATACACACACATGCACAGACATACACAGACACTCAGAAACATACACACAGACACACAGAGACATACACACACACATACACACACAAACACACACACACAGACAGACACACACAGACACAGACACACAGATATACACACACACACACACATACACACACACATTTTGTTTATTTTGTTGGTCCTGTTTCTCTGGAGAACCCTGACCAATACATTAAGGAAATTAGAAGCACAAGAGGTCATGGTCAGAGGGTGAAACTGGAGACTTTTATTAAATTTTCTGAATGAATATATGTATTCTCTGGTAGGTTGAAAGTATTACTGATAATTTTCTGAAATGCTTAACCCATTCACAGAGTGTATTAAAGCATAGGAGGACTATGGCCATTCATGGTGTCTCTGTTCTTTAGGATATACTTAATGTTAAGCCCTGTTCTTAAAGATATACTCCAGTTGATAAAAATATTAAATAGATGATAGTGATAGAAAGAGTGATGATGATGATGACATTAGTAGCAATAGTGATATTAAGAGCGAACAATAACAAGTGTTTGTGTCAAGTTCTTTGTTAAGCACTTCATGGACATTAAGCTGCAATAACTATGAGATAAGTAAGCCAGTTAGCTCCTTTTTAGGAATGAAGAAACTGAAGCTTATATAGGTTTAACAAGTTGTCCATGGCCATACAAGAAGTAAATGGTAATGTGGTGCTTGAAACCAGATCTGTTTCCTCTTAGCTCTTTGTATATTTAACTTAGACACTAATGTAGACTAATCCAGAATCTCTGCCTCTTTCTTCTTTCTCACTCCCTCTGGCAATACCTTGTCCAGGTGTTATTCTGTTCCTCAGTCTTTTTCCTGGACTCTAATGACGCTGTGTCACTAAATTTGGTGTTTATCCCTGGGCAATTTATATCACCGCCTGCCCCCAGCTCCAGACCTCATTGTCTTCCTCTATAGTGTGAGAGAGTTGGCCAAGATTACCTCTGTGTCCCTTCCTGCCCCTCATTTTGAGAGACTGTGTATTTCCCTAACATTTACTTCATTAGTTGCTTAGTCTTCTATTACTGTGTAACAAATTATCATAAATTTAGCAGCTTAAAACAACACCAATTTGCTATCTCAGTTCCTGTGAGTCAGGAGGTCAGGCCCAAAGTGACTGGATTCTCTGCTCAGGGCCTTACAAGGCTGAAATCAATATGTCACTGGGAGCTGGGAGCTATTGGAGGCTTAGTTCCTTTCCAGACTCATGGGTTGTTGGCAAAACTCAGTTCCTTGTGGTTGTAGACCAAGATCCCTCTTTTCTTGCTGGCTCTCAGTTGGGGAAAGTTCTCATCTTGTAAAGGCCACCTACAGTTCCCTGATATGTGCCCTCTCTACCATAGCAGTTTGTGTCTTTAAGGCCAGCAGGAGAATCTCTCTGACTTACCTCTCTGTCTTCCCAGCTCGGACCTACCCACACTTAAAGAGAGGAAATTGCATGTAGGATGTGCAAGTCAGAGGGCAGGAACTTTGAGAGCCATCTTAGAATTCTGCCTACCACAGTAGTACAAACATCCTAGTGTTGCCCTAATTTAAAATAATCAATAATCGTAGCCAGGCGCAGTGGCTCACGCCTGTAATCCTAGCACTCTGGGAGGCTGAGGCGGGCGGATCGCTCAAGGTCAGGAGTTTGAAACCAGCCTGAGCAAGAGTGAGACCCCGTCTCTACTATAAATAGAAAGAAAGAAATTAATTGGCCAA
>CAUYRT010018551.1:0-37136 GCA_963574885.1 Lepilemur ruficaudatus | reverse complement strand
GTGTTTTGTAGTTCCTTGAATAGATACTTCATTTCCAGGATTTCAGTTTGATTTTTCTTTAATATTTCAATTTCTTTAGTGAATTTTTCTTCTAGGTCCTGGATTTTTTTGGTGGTTTCTTTGTGTTGGTTATCTATTTTTTCTTGTATGTTGTTGAGTTTTCTTACAATCCATGTTTGAAATTCTTCTTCTGTCATTTTAGTGTTCTGAGTTTGGTTGACATCCATTTCTGGAGAGCTAGTGTTCCTCTTTGGGGATGCACTTTCTGTTTGATTCTTTGTACTTCCGGAGTTCTTTCGCTGATTTCTTCCCATCTCTAACTAAAATACTCTTCAAGATTCAGTTTAAAAATTGTCTTCACTGTAGATATTCACCGGTCTTCCTAAATAAAATTGAGTCTCCCTTACTTTGAACCTCCCAAATTTTAGTGCTGCATCTCTTATGATACTTAGCACAATCGTCCTTAAATGCATCCTTAAGTAAATGTGACATTTTCTCTTTTCTAATACTTTATCATGCCTAAAGAACAGAACTGTCTCAGCTATTCATTGCTGCATAACAAGCCACCGCAAAATGTGGCTTAAAAAACATTTATTATTTCTTACCTTTCTTATTTCTTACAATTCTGTGTGTTGACTAGGTGGTTCTTTGTCTGTGTCAACTCATGTGGATGCATTTAGTTGGGAGCAAGGGAGTGTCATTTGGGCAGCAGATTCAGCTGGAGTAGGTGGGATAGCTGAGATAGCTGAGCTCCTCTTTCACCCCAGCTTTCTTCAGGGCCTGGTATTCTCAGGGCAGCTCTTCAAGAGGGCAAGGGCAGAAGTTTCAAGGTCTCATGAGGCCAAGGCTCCCATAGTGTCATTCCCTTCCCATCCTATTGGTCAAGGCAAATCACAAGACCAGTCCAGATTCAAGGGTAAAGAAGTTGATGCCACTTCTTGATAGGAGGAATGACAAAGTGACATGTGGGTTGCAAAGGAACATGTGGGTTGAAAGGAATTGTTGAAGCTTTGGTTATTTGTAAGATCTATCCTCTGGCTAAAATAATTCACACCTGTCTTACATGCAAAATATACTCACACTTTCCCAAAATTCTAACCTAAATTTTTGTCGTTAAGCTCAAAGGTTTCCCTTGGTTTCTATCAGATCCAGAAGTAGAGAAGGCTTCTCTGGTGCAGTGTCTTGAGAATATCAACCCATATATATATATACACACACGCATATATATATGCTTTTATTTCAGCATATTATGGGGGTACAAATGTTTAGGTTACATATATTGCCTTTGCCCCCCCCAAGTCAGAGCTTCAAGTGTGTCCATCCCCTAGATGGTGTGCACAGCACCCATTAGGTGTGAATATATTCATCCCCTCCTCCCCATTCCCACCCGTCTGACACCTGATGAATGTTACTACTATATGTGCATGTAGGTGTTGATCAATTAATACCAATTTGATGGTGAGTACATGTGGTGCTTGTTTTTCCATTCTTGTGATACTTCACTTAGTAGAATGGGATCCAGCTATATCTAGGATAATACAAGAGATGCTAGATCACCACTGTTTTTTGTGGCTGAGTAGAGCTCCATTGTATACATATACCACATGTTATGAATCCGCTCATGTATTGATGGGCATTTGGGTTGTTTCTACATCTTTGCAATTGTGAATTGTGCTGCTATAAACATTCGAGTGCAGATGTCTTTTTTATGGAATGTCTTTTTTTCCTTTGGGTGGATCCCCAGTAATGAGATTGCTGGATCAAATGGTAGTTCTACTTGTAGCTCTTTGAGGTATCTCCATATTACTTTGATAGAGGATGTTCTAGTTCACAACTCTTAATCTAGAGATCTGTGAACTAAAATGTCAAGTTATCTGCCCATACACACAAGGAAGAACAGGAAACACATGGCAACCCCTCATTCACAGCAAGTTTGAAATCCATCAGGACCAGATTGCCAGTTCCCTGTACTTTGGGGACAGAAAATGTCTTTAGTAAGAGTTTGTTTCTGCTTCTTTGAAGGGATTTCCTGGTTTATTATCCTCCTTGGCAATTAGCTCTTGGTTCCGTCCTCTGAGATAGCTTTTCTTTTCTTTAAGAAATGACCTATGTTCTTACACACTTAAAAAGTAATTATGTAAAGAAATGGATGTGTTAATTAATTTGATTGTGGTAATCATTTCACAATGTATACATATATCAGATTTAATATATACAATTTTATGTGTCAATTTGCCTAGTAATGCTTAAAACAAAACAAAGAAGAAAGAACCTATGTTTGCAGCTGAGTAGTGTTCTCAGTCTGTTTCTTGCCAGTAGAACATTGAGGGCCCAGAGGCCTCTTTTCATTTTGAACTGCGACAGTCTATTTTAGTCCAAGCTATCAGTGTTTTTACCAATACAATTCTCTTAAAAACATCATGAGTTTACTATGAATCTGTTCAATGTTCATGCCATGTACCATAAGCCACATCTCTTCTTTTTTTGAGACAGGCCTTCCTATATTTTAGGTGGGTAGCTGCTGTGTGACAACACCTCGAGTTTCTTAGGTGCTCTTTTGTCTAACTGAAAGGGTCTACTGGTCAACATCTTAAATCTTTCTAAGGTTTTAGCAAAAGTTTAGCCATCACAACTGTGATTTTATCTTTATGTTTAGACCATTTTATACATAGATAATTGTTTGCTAGCAGGAGATCCTGAGAATATGAAAGAGTTTGATTTTCAAACCCAACAAATCCTAACCTTTTACCTCTCCTCTAAATTATGCTTGCAAACTGAAGAGTGCCCTTTTTAGTTCATCTCTTCCTTGACATAATTTATCATACACAAGAAAAAGTGTCAATTGACACTTTTAATGTCAGATCCACAAGTTCATTATGTCTAGTTTCTATGTTCTGTTACCTTGGTAAACAGTCTTGCAAGTGATCCACCATTCCATAACATGGGTTGCTTTTCCCAACCTTTAATCATGATTTCCTTACAGCTCTTCCAGCATTTACTAATAGCCTTTTCACTGCCTTTCAGCCTTCACTTGCAACCCAGAACTAAAACCAATGTCACATATTTTTAAATCTTTGTTACAGCAAAGGTACCAATTTGGGTCTGTTGTCTATTTTTGTGTAGCAAACTACATCAAAATTTAGTGGCTTAAAATAACAGTGATTTATGATTTATTGTGATTCTGTGACTTGACTGGGTGGTTCTTTGCTGATTTTTCCTGGGTTCACTCATGTGGTTGCTGTATTCAGGTGTAGGGTCAGCTGTTAGTTGGACTTAGCTGCAACATCTGGAGGGCTGGACCTCTATCTCCAAGTGGTCTTTGATCTTGGACTTCTATACAATATGGTGGCCACAGGGTTCCAAAAGAGTAAGGGCAAAAGCTGCAAGTTCTCTTGAGGCATAGGCTCTGGAAATCACAGGTTTCTTTCACCACATTCTATTTGTCAAAACAAGTTGCATAACAAGCCTGGTTTGAAGAGATGCAAAAAGAGCCTCCACTTCTGCATGGGGGGTGCAGCATAGTCATGTTACAGAGGGGGCCATTGCCTGAGATGGGAGGCTTTGTGACCATTGAACAACATAGCACAGATGCCAAATCTTATTAATTTTTGTATTCTTTATGGCATGAAGCAGATCATCTAACATAACTAAGTGCTATAATAGATATTTGTTAAAGTGAAGGAGAAAGAAGAATTCAGGTCAATAATTCCAAATCTGATGTTCTATATAAAATAGATTTAACGTTCCAAAACTTCAAAGGTATTTTCTTCTGATTATTTAGGAGGAATTCATGCCACATAAAATAAATGCAGCCAGAAAAATGCTCATTTTATCTTTTAATACTTGAAAACCCTAAAAACATGGTTCAGATCAGTTAAAGGATTTTCAACTTGACAACTCTCATGAATACAATATTCAGGCTATTGTTAAGAGTGAGCTAATGTAGATCTCTTTATACTGGAGGCAAAGAAGACTCACACCTATGAATATACCTGGCCATACACATCCATGTCAATAAAACCACTAAGAAACGTAGAGAGCGTTAGAGAATTCAAAGTGAACCTTTTAAGGAATACGGCCGATTTTTTCTCTTTACTGACAAAAAGGGATAAAAACGATGGTTTATATATTGCAATACATTTTATCTTGAAATAATCTAAATGACTTTAAAACCCAGCAATTTAAAATATATTTGGTGCCAAGCATAAACATGTATAGATCTTGGCACATTTTCTAGTTGGCGTGATAATGTTCTAGTGTTTAAAATCCAGAATCTCATTTAATATTTCTGCTTATTAATGGATAGAATAGTGAGCAAGAAATTTCCAATCACTTTTAGTCCTATTTTAATATTTGCATATGAATATTTTCTCTTCTAAATTGGCACTTTGAAGGCAAAGACTATATATTGTCTACTTTTCCATAGCTTGCTCAGAGCATTACATTTAGTTGGCCCCTCAGTGTTTGCTGAGTTAAATCAAATTGAGCTTCTCGTTCCAATTTCAACCTTGACTTAAAAGTTTCAAGTTTTTTGTATTATTTTATTTTAATGTGTACATTGGAAGTAAATATTTTTCACATATATCAAAGGCATTTTTCTCTTTCTTGTTTAAAGAGGTGTCACAAGGCCATTGAACCTACACCTAAGTGTCCTTGTTACTGTGTCAGGGTTAGAGTCAGTGGCTTAGCCCACCTGTCAGCGTATGTTAGTAGCATGTGGTCTGCTATGGCTTGATCAATCTGTATGAATTCAATAGTACCCTCCATGTGGCAGGGGAGAGAAAAAGAAAAAGTCCCTCTCTCAAGATTGGTATAGTTGAATTGAGGAAAGCAGATTTGCATAAATAATAGTAATCTTGGTAATGATAGCAGCCGCCATGTCTTGCACACCTACTCTTTGCCAAGTGCATTTTATATGTTATCTTCCATTCATGCAGGAACATTGCATTTTAGGCAATTATCATGTCCAACTTATCTGTAGGGAAATAAGCTCAGGGAGTTTCATGAACTTGTCCAAGACCACAGCTGTAGTAAGTGAGTGAAACAGAAATTCCAACTCAAATCCAATGTCAAAGGCCACACTCTTCGTGTCTTCTGATGCAGGGAATAGATGGATAGGGACACATAGCCGAAAATCCTAAAAGAACCCAGGATATGAGTGTGGGACTCCAGCTAAGGATAAAGAGGAGAGAGAAATTACTGTTTTTTTTCTGAATGGGGTACATTTTGTGGCTACGGCGGAGCCTGAGCTTGAACTGGAAGGTGAGGATCAGCTTGGACTCACAGGAAGGGCAGAATTCGCGTGGGCAAGCTGAAGGTGGGCAGGCTGTCCTAGTCCTTCAGTATAACTCACCTGCTACTCTCTTTACCTTGCCCTGGCCCATCTTGTGCTTTTTTATAACCTCCCTTAGCCCCACCAGAGATGCATTCGATGCATCATAGAAATGCATAGCTTCTGCTGCAGACTGCAAACTCCCCGAAGCCTCAGCAGCTCTCCAGCGTGTGCGTTCATTTCTAATCTGCCTGGGATAGATTTCTGTGTGTCTCTCATTTGAGTTTTCATATTTTCCCTCTTACGTTGGTTGTCTCAGCAGGAGGGAATTCTCGTAGAAGCCAAGATTTGTCTCTTGTTATTAACTCACCTCCGTCTTCATCCCGCACTCTGTTTATACTGAACATTTGATAAATGTTACCAAGAGGCTGACTCACAGGGATGTTGTGAGGAATAAATGAAGGCAATGAAATTATTGAATGAAAACCCATGAAAGTTTTGCTGAATGATACAATGCGTCTAAAATGGAATTTTCATTATTGTGTCTGCAAGGTGGAGCTCTGCATTCTTGTAGTTTTAATTGGTCTTTATTTTCATCAAAAAAAATTGTTTCTCCCTTTTAACGTTTCAATATTTCCTCTCTGTTCTTTCTCATTCATTTTCTCCCTATATTTCCTTCTAATGATCTTCTTTTAATTTTTATCAAGACAATAATGTAAATAAAAGTCAAATAATAGCCCTTTGATAATAGACATACTCTCCCTACCTCTCCCCATCTCTAATTTCCTTGCTCAGAAGCAAACAATTTCAACTGGTTTAACTTTGTCTTCTGGCATTTACTTCCATATTTTGAAATAACGTACACATACTAATATTTGTCGATTATTTTAGTTTTAGTTCCTATTTAGTAATCCTACTATGAAAGTTTAACACCATCTTGAACATAAATTTCTCCTCGACCCAGTCTTCCCAGATAGTTAAATCAACCTGGTGTTCAATAGAGTTGACTATAGTCAACATTACTCTACTGTACATTAAATAGAAAATAATTCAAATATTCCTTGCATAAAGGTACATATTTAAGGTGATGGATATCCCAATTACCCTGATCTGACTGTATGAATGTGTCAAATTTTCACATGTATCCCCAAAATATGTACACCTATTATGTATCAATAAAACAAAATAAAACAAACAAAAAGAAACAGTTAAATCACAATTTGAGGTTAAATCAATATTTAATATTTATATTATTATGACCATATAAATTTTATAGTTGAGCAACATTAAAAATCTGATTCCAGTTTTAAATGTTCTTTAAAGTAAAAAACTGTAATGACCTTCCCTTCCTTATACAACTTTTTGCCATGCCTTCAGTTAGTCATTGTTTTTATAAAAATTTAGTGACTTGTCTACGGCCATACCACCCTGAACACACCTGACCTCATCTGATCTCAGAAGCTAAGCAAGGTCGGGTCTGGTTAATACTGGGATAGCAGAATTTAGTGACTGTTGCCCTAGTGACAGTTGTCCTAGGCAACAATGGCCCCTTGTCCTTGGCCATGAGCTTTAGCCTCTAAAGTTTAGAGGGCTCCCTCTAGCTTTGCCCCAGCCTAACCCTCTCCCCATGCAGCAAGGGACCTGGGGGGTGCCACAGGGAGGAAGACATGTCCACCTGCAGCCAGTGCCACTCTGCCCTACTGGACAATGCTTTTGCCAGGACTCCAGAATTCCCTGCCCAGATGGTATAAGCCCCTTCCAAGTCCCTCCTTGCAAAGGCAGATGGTGCTGATGTGTGAATGCTTGAAGGCCAAGAACTGCTCAATGAGCAGCTGTTGTAGCAATATCCAAGGACTTATACAAGACCCCTTAACCCTAACCCTAACCCTATCCCTTACCCTAACCCTAATCCTAAACCTCTCAGACTGACTCACTGACTTACTGACTCCTGTGGTAGGGAGAGGACCTGGGGGTGTGGGAGGATAGTGTGGGCTGTGGGCTGGAGGCCTTCTTCTTACTCTTGACCTGGCCTGCCAACGTTAGGGACTAGTGTGTGTACACCTATGAGTAATTCTCCTCCAACACATGATGGGACTAAATCTCCTCTCAGTTCATTCAAACGCATCAGCTAATATCCTTGTTTTGTTTTGTTGGAGAATTCCCTCCTTTCACAGTGTCCAAATGCCCTAGCCTTGCTATACAGCTATTATCCAGCACCCTCTTCTCCATCATTTTTGGAGTCCCTTTGCTTCTCCTTTGTGTTGTCTCTGCTTTTTCCAGGATCCCAAGTCTTCTCTCATGATTTATTTCATTGTTTTGGTGAAGGGGTGCATGGGAGATACATTGCAGGTTGAAAAATATTTTATGGCAATGTAGTGAGATTCTGTCTCTACAAAAAATCTTTAAAAAATTTTCTGGATGTGGTGGCACTTGCCTGTAGTCTTAGCTACTCAGGAGGGCCGAGGATCACTTTAGCCAGGTGTTCAAGGTTGCAGTGAGCTATGATCATGCCACTGCACCCCAGCCTGGGCAGCAGAGAGAGACCCTGTGTCTAAAGGATTTACATATATACCTTCATACATGCATATATATACACACACACACACACACACACACATACATATGTATCTATTGTATCCTCACACTAAGCTTAGTATCAAATTTGTAGGTTGGAAATTGTTTTCCTTCAGAATTTTGAAGGCATTGCTTCATTGTTGCTACCCTTCCAATATTGCTTCTGTTCAGTCCAATGACATTTTAGTCTTTGGTCTGGGTCTTTTTTATTTACTCAATTGAGCATTCTATGAGCCCATTCAATCCAAAAAATCATGTTTCTTCCCTCCAGGGGATTTTCTTACTTTATTTCTTTGTTAAATTTCATCCTCCGTTTTTTTTCTGGTCTCTATTGTTCTTGAACTTCTGGTATTTGAATGTTTAATTTCCTGGAGTTATCTGCTAAATTAAAAAAAAAATTCTTTTCTTAAATTTTTCTGATATGTCTTTTTGTTCTATTTTCTGGAGATTTCCTCAGTATGATCATTCTGTCCTCCTTTCATTTTTCACATAAGGTATCATCCTTTTCCTTTCTAAGAGTGCTGTCTTGGTGGTTGTTGTCAATAACATTTTAACCTGCTTTCCCCCCAGATGCAATAGCTTTTGTTTTATCTTTGAGGATAGTAATTATAATTCTTCTTCCTACATTTTCTCATTTCCTCCAGGTTAATTTTTTTTTTTTTTTTTTTTTTTTTTACTGTAGTCTTGTTTGCTCTCTCCTTGTTGGAAAGTTTCCTCCTATGTCACTGATCCTTGCCCAACAAACCTTCCTTCAGATGGGAGCATTAAAAACTCATTAAAAATTCTGCATGCAGGAGGGGGGCTGCCAACTTGGTGAAATTTATGGTGGCATAACAGGGTGGCTGTGCACTGGAGGACCCGATATGTCAGCATCTGTAGGTCTTTCTCCCTGAGCAGATCAGCACCCCCAGAGAGAAGTCTCCCCAGTCACCTGGCTGAGAGAAAGACCAGCTCTCTGGGGCCTGAGTGAGGGAGGGGGGCAGGTGGTGTCTCAATTTGGGTTGTAGACTTTCATCTGGCCCCGTTCAGCCCCTTGGCCTTGACCTTTGCTGGGCTTGGCACCCTGAAGCCTCTCTCTTTTCCAACACCCCAGAGAGTAAACTGTTCCTTTTCTGCTGGATGGGCCTCTGGGCACCAAACTCCTCCTTTAAACACTTCCGTGGACTCCCCTGGTGTTAGCTGCTTGTCCCCACCTTCAGAGGGGACTCCCTAGCGTTTCTAGGAGTCTATGATACAAACTGACTTGCTTCCTGCTGGCTTCCTTCCTCTCGTCTGTTATGGCAGTGACCGTTTGTCCAGCTGCTTGCCAACTTCCAAAATTTGTTCATATGTCTCATCTGCTATCATCTCTTCATATTTATCTTTGTGTCCTAGGTTAATGCATTTACTCTTATGTAAATGGAGTTTTAAATGAAGAGGAGATAAAGTCACAAGTTCTATCAGCCATGTTTAACTAGAAGCTCTTCACCAACATTTATTTAGTTCAGTTCATTTATTTTCTTTGTATTTGCCTGTGAGACTATTCTTGAGAATGTTGTTACTGTCCAACCAGGTTCATTGCCCACTGCTCAAGAGGAAGCCAATAAATACACCAAGACAGCACGGGTTACAGGGGAGAAAGAGTTTAATATCACAGGTACCATATGAGGAGACAGGAGGAATTTCTCAACTCCATCTCCCTGAGAATTTGGGAGCCAGGGTTTTAAAAGAGAGTTTGGCAGGCACAGGGCTAGGGAATTGGGTCTGTTGAATGGCTGGGGATGAACCCAGAGGGTTGGGAAGCAGAAATAGTCACCTTGTGCTGAGTCAGTTTGCAGGTTGCAAGATCAGTTGAGTTAGTTCCTTGGTATGGACCACTGGTCTGGTTGGGTCAGTTGGTCTACCAGAATGCAGGGTCTGGAAGATATCCCAAAGACCAATCTTAGGTTTCCTAAGAGTGATATTGTCTGTGGGAGCAATGAAGAAAGCTAAAAATCTTTATACCTATCAGGTATGTGACTCCTGAGTAGTAAGCAATTATAGCAAAGCAAGCTAGGTGACAATGGCTGGTTATATATATTTTTAAATTATGTCTATGCCTTTGCAGAGTTCAGGTCCCTACCACAGTGCCCACCCTATGGCCTTTTATTAATTTTATAAAGGGTGATTTCAATGTGAGTTAGCATTTAAAATATCTATATGAGTTATTTTTAATGCTGTCAAAGCTTTAGAGTCCATTTCTTTTTATATGTATTTGCTGATTGTTTTTATTCTATTAGGAAACAAAAAAATTAAAAAATCCTTTTAATTAGGGCAAGAAAAAGTAAACATCTGGGGAAATCTGGAAGTTTAACGAAGATTCTACATACCCAGTGACAAACAGATAAACACCATAGTAAGAAGTAATTATAATCAGAAAACCCCTTTAAAATCAAAGCCCAATCATCCAGTTGTGATATTTGGCAGGGTCCTGTAAAGATCTCGAGAATAACAGAGGATGCTGACTAGTAAGGGTAACTTCAGCCTGCAGGAAAAATAAAACAGAAAAGTTTGGGAATAATTGTAAAGTAAAAACACTGAGTTTCAAAAATAACAAAAGCAACTGCAGTTTAAAATTTTTACCATCTGTTTACTACATGAGAATATATTGTCAAATAAAAAAATTAATCTAGACTTAGTAAAGAGAGACTTTATTGAAAAGGAAGTTGCAATTGGAGGAGAGGGACTCGTGCAACAGGAAGAACTCTGTGACCCTAGGCTCTGCAGGTCAGGAAGATCTGGGTGTGGGAAGTGGGATGGGAGAGGGCACGACTGGACAGTAGACCAGAGAATGTTTTACCATAAGGCCAGAGAGGGGCCTAGTATGAACCAACGTGCAGGCGCCTGGGGGCGGGAGAGACTCTTAACCAAATCCGGTTAACAAGCACTGTGTTTGGATTGACCAGTGGGGACAAGCAGCTCAGCTGACAGTTTATGCGGCACAGAATGGAAATTTGGAGGGTCTGTGTGTGGGCTTGTCCCGGGTAAAGAAGGAGGCATCTGAATCTTACCCAGGTCCTATTGCAGAGGGCATCTCTGTAGCCAGCCGGTCCCTGGAACCCAAAGGGTAGGGGATTCTCCAGCTCTTGCTGTTTTCCGGGATCACAGGAATCCCATAAATTTAACACCGTTGATGTGAATAAGCAAAACAGCCATCCTGGAAAAGCTAAGAGGCCGTATCAGAGTAAGGTATTTCGTGATGATGTAGTAAGTGCTGGGATAAAGGCGTGCAGGTTGCCATGGTGACACAGAGGCCAGGCTCGTCACGTGGGGAGGGGCCGACCAGCTGGGGCCTAAGGGCTGACCTGGTCTCTCCAGAAAATATCAGCGAAGGCCGTGAAGGCAAATGTGCTTTGTAAACTTTGCGCGTCCACGCTTCCATGCAAGTGGACGAGGGAAAAAGGCTTTTCTGGCTGATGAGAGATTTTCCTCCTCCTTAGGGCTGGTATGTCAGTTTTCTTCAGTGTAGGAGCCTATTTGTAAACATCTAGTAAAAATCTAGATGATACACAAGAACTTATCCTGAGTTTATTTTCTAATTTAAGGCTTTCGTTGTCTCCCAGCATCAAATATCATATTCTAAAACATGGCAAACTCCTACTTCACTCTTTCTGAGAAACGGACTGCTGCCAAAGCAAGTTTCTCCTGCGCTCCGAACAGCGTAAACACAGAGGGACCGACAGCGAAGCACAGGGGTGGCGCAGGGTTTCCCTTCGCTGGGTGTCCATGTCTCAGTGGCTCGCCGGTGAGGAACCTATCTGTGTGTCAGAATTCAACCAGCAGGTGGATGGCTGTCCGAGCGGAGGGGCGCAGCCTCCCGGTGAGCAGGATTCAGGGAGGGAAACGAGGGGGGTCCTCCGCTGCCACACTCCCCCTGAACCTCATTCCCGCCCTGCACGCCAGCCGGGGTCAGGGACCCCGCAGAACCCAGAGCTGCCCCCAGCAGTTGCTATGACACCACTGCAGCTTTCTTTAGAGGATAAAGTCTTACCATAAATCATCCTTGAGAATTTGCAGGATTTAACTCAATTTGAGACTCACATTTCCTTCCTGTGAGGGATGGGGTTCTGTTTTGTTATTTTTTGATCTTCGTAGCTTCTACTATAACTTCTAAAATACTGTAGCATTTGTAACAAGAGGGAAGCAAATGTCTTTTTCCAAATATAGAGGATAGTAAAACACAACGTGCCCTACATGTAGAGTCGGGCTGCAGCCTGGCAGAGTTGTAGGGGCTTGGCATGGTGCCGCCTCCTGCACGAAAGGTCCTCACCGCCAGACAAGCATCTGCCCAGCACCGCGGCTGCAGCACTGGAAGCGACCCGAGCCCTCACTGGCCCGGGAAGCCTCTGCTACGGGGTCCACAGCTGTGCCTGGGGGAGGAAATGTGTGTCTGAGAGGAGGAGGTGCGCGAAGCAGAAAGCGGAGACTCAGGGGAGTTAAAAGTTAACGAAAATAGTAGGAATAACAATAATCCAACAGAATGGGAAAGAAAAAGAGCCAAATGTCTTAAAAAATCAACAGTAGTCTAGAAGAAAATAAGGTAGAGCTTATTAGAAAAAGAAAAGAGAAAAGCGCATGAACATGAGCATTCATACAGGTTGACTAAAGCAGGTGGTGCAAAATGCAGGCATCTAAGGAAGGGCAAAAAATAAATGTGGTCTACCAGTAATAAATTAAAAAAAAATTAAGCCCCCAAACCCCTTCTGTATCCAAAAATGCAGAGGGAATAGGGTATGGCAGAGAGAGCAAAGTGAGAAACATAAGATGAATTCAATTGTCTCCTGCAGAATTCAACGTTCTAGGGTAAAAATTACGTGGCTTTCTCAGCTTCTGTTTCTCAGACTGTGAAGTCAGTTAGTAATTCAGAGCTTGACTGCAGTGACTAACAAAGGTGATCCATCATTGACATCACCCAGATTTCCGCACTGACCACAGGATCAGGGAAACCAGGAGTTCAGAAGTGGTGGCTCGTACTCCCTTGTCTACTCCAGCCCTTTTCCAGACCAAGTGGCAGGTTTGGCCCTACCTATGTCCTGGGACAATCCCAAGCAAGTCGACTGATATTTGAGGTGTCTCGTGCCACAGGTGAGTGAGTTGTAAAATAATTTCCCCTTGAAGTGGGGTCCAAGAGCCTTATTTTTGCCCTAATAGCCACCAGGTCTCCTGGATACTTCCAGTTCTTGTCTATCCGATGATTTCCCAGTGAACTTGGAGTCTGGTTCCTGGTTCCTGGTTGGGGCTTTCACACAGCCTAGCCCTGACAGTCCCTCTCGCTCTGACTGGCACAGGTGTTGAATGGCTGGCTTCAAATAAACTGCCCACTCTAGGTTTTCCATCATCCCCCAAGCACAGCCAAGATGCCTGCCATGTTTTAGAGATTTCCTGTGGTGTCTGCCTTCTAGATCAGCCCCATCGGATCCAACCAATTGCAGGATTGTGATCTGTGATGTGGGCTGCTGTTTAAGTGTCTTCTCATGCAACCATTTGATGTGCAAAACGAATGTGTGAGGTCTTTATTTGCAAGATGGGGGAATGAAGACCAGAATCGTTAAATAATTCACTCAAGGTCAAAGAGCTAAGGCAGGGCTGGGGTCTACATTCTGACGTGGGTGACATCTAGAGCTTACTTTTTCTACCACATCATACAGATGGCTAGAGAACATTTGCTCTAAAGATCTTATTTTTTTCATAAGGAAATAAAGGCAATAAAGGAAGCAAAGATCACAGAAGTTGGTTTTCCTAAGATTATAAAAATGATTACTGGCAGATTTGACTTTTAAAAGATCTCCTCATTCTCAGGCAAGTAACCTGCAGAAGACCTTGACACTCGGCACCATAAAATGCAGCAGTTTCAACCATTTTCGGTCTCTTTATTTCCTCAGCAAATAGCCCAGACCCTGAGCTCCTCATGGAGCCCAGCGTGATCCATCTTCTCTCCCTTCACTTCGTGTCTCTAATGCCAGGCACGGAGCCTCCATTTCTGCCAGTATTTCAATTGAATTGAATTGTTACGGGCTAGGGCAAATTTGTGAAACCCTATACTTCTTTATTTTTGGATGGGGAAATGGAAAGAGAAAAGAGGCTATTATCTGCCAAGCATTTACCATTCTAGATACTGTAATAGGCACCTTTGAATTGACCGACGGTTCTCAAACTTGAATGTACATCAAGGTGCCTAGAAGGCTCCTTAAAACCAAGTATGGCTGAGCCTCACCCCCAGAGTTTCTAACACAATCTGGGAATTTGCATTTCTAATAAATTCCTGGGTGATGCTGGTGCTGCTGGCTAAGAGATCACACTTTGAGGATCACTAGTATAGACCATTTATCTTAGTCCTGTCAATGAACCTAGAAGGATGCTACTACCCTCTCCATTTGCAGGAGAGGAAATTGTGACTCAGAAATGTTAGGTAAATTCCTAAGACTACACAGCTAAATAAGGACTGCAGGATCCTTGCACCAAATTTTCTGGTTCCAAAACCATCTTTATTCTTTCCAAAAATCACGCTCCTCCATAAGCAGCAGATTCTCAAAGGAGCAGCAGGCTTGGCAGCTGTCCTTCCTGGTGTGGGAACTGTCACGCTTCTGCTCTGAGGTGTGGAGGTGGGAAACACGGCCTCAGGCTGCTTCTGCCCTGCTGAGGAGACCTTTCCTTGATGGTGGGTGTGTTCAGGTCCAGTGGCAAGGCAGGGTTCCTGTCAAGGTCTAGTTTACAGCAGCCCTTCCCAGCTCTCCCAGGTCAGTTGGCTTGGCCATGGAAGACATCGTTTTGTTTGTGCTCATGTGTGTTTATTTTGAAGGCGCCAAGGATGCTTTGAGGATGGGGGACAGAAGGTGGGGGATGACTCTTAAAGGCTGATGGGGGACATTGCACCTGCTGCCCCTTGTGGGGTGAGGGCAGCAACCAGCATGAGCTGCAGGCCTGGGGTCCCCTCTAACCATCCCTCATCCTCTGTACGTGAAAACGGGAGGACAGTGGTGCTCGAGTGAGACCAGATTGAGCATCAGACCTTCGCTTCTGTCCCCATCCCCTACCCCATATAATCTGAACCCTTTGCATGGTGGACAGAGCCACAGGGACAGAGCTGTAAGGCAGAGGTCTAGGAGTGGGACTCTAATGCACTGGAATTTTGCTTAGGGTGGAAGAGCTCTTTATATTTAAGCAATTAAGAACCAGGTGGAGCCTGACCACCTGTGGGCAATTGGCAGCCCTCTGAGGTATTCAAAGTATTCACTGTGAGCTGTGTCCTGTGTCCTTGAGGTCACCTCATATCTCCCTGGGAATACCAACTGAATGATTACTCACTCCTGCTCTAGGGGACCCCTAGACATAATTAAGAAATAGCTCCCCAAATCAAAATGTTTGGCTTGTATCTCATCATCAAACAGATATTCAGGAGAGCAAATCTTGGTTGAGCTGTTGGTCCTTAAAAAAGCAAAAGAAAAGAAAGAAAAAGAAATAAAGAATCACCTCTTCTGAACTTTCAGGCACTGTTGGGTACTCTTCCTCCCTCCTTTCCTTCCCTCCCTCCTTTTAATTGAAAAATTAAAATTGTATGTATTTATAGTGTACCACATGATATTCTGAAATATGTATACATTGCGGAAAGGCTAAATCAAGGCAATTAACACACCCATGATCTCTCATATTTATCATTCTTTTTTGGGTGAAAACCCTTAAAATCTACTCTCTCAGTAGTTTTCAAGTATACAATACGTTGTCATTAACTGTAGTCGCAATGATACACAAGAGATCTCTTGAACTTATTCCTCCTAGCTAAAACTTTTTATCCTTTGATCAACATCTGCCCAAGCCCCCAGCCCCTGGTAACAACCCTTCCACCCTCTGCTTCTATGAGTTTGACATTTTAGATTTCATGTATAAGTGAGATCATGCAGTATTTGTCTCTGTGCTTGGCTTATTTCACTTAACATCGTGTACTCTAGGTTCAACCATGTTGTTCCAAATGATGGGATTTCCTTCTTTTTAAGGCTGAATAGTATTCTATTATGTACATATACCATATTTTAAAAATCCATTCACCTGTAGGTGGGCACTAACATCGATTCCATGTCTTGGTTATTCTGAATACTACGGCAATGAACATGGGAGTGTAGCTGTCTCTTTGACACACTGATATCATTTCCTCTGGATACATACCTGGTAATGGGATTTCTGGATAATGTGGTAATTCTATTTTTAATTGTTTGAGGAAATTCCATACTGTTTTCCATGATGGCCGTACCAGTGCTGGGTACATTTCTAATTTGGATGAATGTCAATATCATATTGTTTGAAAGCAAACGGAAATTTTGTTTGTGAATAATCTCTGTCTTTTTAATTGGTACAATAATTGGGGTGGAATGTTTTCAGACTGGCAGTTTGAAGAATGTGAAGACAACTTGTATTTCCTGGTTGTGGCTTTGTTTTGTTTTGCAAACTGGTGCCCATGCTGTCAGCTCAGTGCAAACATCACAGGCAGGATATAGGAACTGAAGATAATAGCCTTCTCTTAAAAGTACTGTTGATAAAAAACATATACCTTTAAAAGGTACTGAAAAGAATAAATTATGTCTAGTAGGGAAACAATACAAAATATCTCCTTTTCAGCTTCATGATTGTTTCAGTGCTTGTCATTTTCAGCCACCACAACAAAATGAATTCTAGTCCACACGTTGATAAGTCCATCACTCTGTTTAGAGGGAACTGGGTCTGAAAATTACACTGGGGCTGAAATTGGATGGCAGCATGAAGCTGTTAAAGATAATAGACCTGTGTTAAAACCCGCAAATGAATGGCTCAGTCCTCTGGCCTGCCAAAGAGCACGCATTGTCCTCTGTGGTCCATTTTCCAGACATACAATGCGTTCACAGCTGGCTGTCTATTCTCTTTTGGGGACATCTGTGAACACGCATGCCCCAAATCACAGGCACGGCTTCCAGGGCCGGAACTCACGTCCACGTCTGTCCATTTCCTCAAACATCTATCAGGAAGACCCTAATCAATTCGGCACCCACCATCTGTTTCCCCTTCTATGGGCCTCTCTTCCAGGGGCTGCGCGCCCCCGTGAACGGCAATCAGGCTGATTTGTTCTGAGCAGTCACAAAGATGGACATTTCCCCTGCGGCTGAGAATTTTGCTTCAGACACAAAGGACATACACGGGAGACAGTCTCACCGTATTTTCTACCTTTTAAAGCTGGAGGTGAAAGCCGAGGTTGTACTAGCAGATTGGGACAGAGCTACTAGAGTCTAATTGATGGCCCTTAAGGGAATTTTGCAAGACCCAGTGTGTGAAGGCCCTTGAGGAAAAACAGCTGCTTTCTCTTCTGTTTGAACGGATGCTGAGCTCACTGCCATTTCCTCCAGTTAGTGCTCAGCATTTTAGAAGTGGCAGGTTCAAAAAGTCATGATAATTTGTGAGCTGGCTTGTTGATGGAAATTGATAGGATCTCTGACCTTTTGCTGGCCACTGCTGAACACCCCAGATTCCTGAGAACACTAGAAGGTTTGCCCCAAGTCTCTCTGGTAGCTGCACGTGCAGTGAACTGGGCCACGAGAGCTTTTCTCTCCTCCTTGGAATGTCTGTCGGACCCACTTCTCGGCATCCTCCTCCTCTTGCTCAGCCCCGCCCTGGCTCCATCCTGCCTCCTGCAGAGGGTGAGGAACGTCTTCTTCCCAACCAGAGAGGGCCTATGATCCTTCTAGGTGCATCCTTGGCCTGGTGGGAGGAGAGAGAGAAAAGAGAGCAGAGAAAAGGCGGAGCCCTGCTAAAGGGAGATGATCACGGAAAGAGGAGAGGACTCCTCGCTCTTCAGCGGTTGCGCCAGCGAACCTGAGTGCGGGCACTTATTGCACATGTCCATGCTATGCAGCACTCCCTGCGCAGAGGTGCCCGCTGGCCTGTCCTGTCTTGCTCACCGCTGCACATTCCACGCCATACGCACTACTTGGCTTCTTCTGGCGTCCTTGAGGGGTAAGCATGAAGCAGAAGCTGTGCTTCTACACTCCTGCTGCCCTTGCTTCTGGCACAGTGCTTGGCACCCAGAATGCAGCTAACCTCTGATGAAAAAGACCGGATAGTGAGTGCCTCTTTTTGAAGTTCAATTAATAACAAATTGTAATTGCGTGGTGGTTTGGGAAAGCTGCTCCACGTATCACATGGAGCCATTTAGGAAAGAAGTCTGTCATCCTGGAGCAGCAGATCCTGAAGCAGGACTTTCTGGGGCCTTTAGGAGATCCGTGGTGTGTGCTGAACAGATTTGTCGAGCCATAGCATAATTATAATGTGTTATAATTAAACTTCGAAAAGATGAAATAATCTCCAAAAAAGGAGACATGTCAGGCATCAAAATGATCAAAGGAAACCACGGTTGGGAGGAGAGAGGGAGAAATAAAGATACAAGATTTTAAAAACCTGAATTTTTTAAATGCCTGTCTGGTTTCAGGTATTAACATCTGGGTGATCTTAGGTTCTTTACATTAGAACAGAACAGAGGCCTCACTGTTACACTCAATTTAATTGAACAAATGACTTCAAAGTAACTTCGGGTCTATTTTCTTTAGCATTAGCTGGTACAGCACAATTCCCTTAAAATACATAAAAGCGCTTTCTTCAAATTGATCGGCCCACACCCATTCTGATTTTCTGGTGATCTCTGGATTTATAGCAGAATGTTTATTTTCCAAAAGATAAACATATATGGGGACGTTTACTGGCTGAAGTTCTAGTAAGTATTGGAATGCAAGTTTTACTAGGGCTCTAGGTGCCTGTTGGGGAGGTGGAGCCACCTATAGAACAAATCTAAAGAGTAACAGGTCAGTCAGTCATTCAACAACCGATGGAGACATTGTTCCAATGGCCTGGTTCAGCCTGATTCATTTAGTGCGCAGGTTTCCCAGGCACTTTCAGGGTGGCAGCTCCAGAGCTAAAGACAAAGCACTTGTACTGTGCACTGCGGCATCATGCTCTCTTACACAAGTCTGCGTAATGACGAGAAGCATCCAGAAACACAGAGGAGGATCAAAACCTAAGACACGGAAATGGGAACCACATGCCAACAGTCTGGGAAAAATGTGAGCAACTGGAGGGGCAGTAATGAGTTTTGGAGCCGGTTGGAAAATTGAGGCTGCATAAGGAGTCTCTCACTCATTCCTAATTGCTCTGATTCTCCAGTGTGAAATCCTCAGGGGCTACCTCTCGGGGATGAAATTTTTGATTTTGGTGATATGCTTGAGGAAATATCAACACTCTGATAACATCCTAGAAAGAAAATGCTGTACAAAATAAAACATTTTTGCTATTATCATCCTCAATTAACTTCAAATCTTCATGCTAGGAGCTAAGGGTATAAAGAAAAACAAAATCTATTTCTTGTTTGGAAAGTGTTTATTGAACATGATATTTATACATACATATACACACATAGAATATGGCAATATGCTAAAGGACCCATACGTGCAGTAATAATTACTAATATTTATTGAGCACTTACTATGCTAGGTCCTGTTCTAAGTTCTCTAGATGTATCAATTTTTTTCCCTAAAAATCCTATGGATTTGGCACTATCAGTTATAAAATTGAGGACCTTGAGGCACAGAGAAATTAAAAAAAGAAAAAAACTTGACCAGTTCAGAACTGATAGATTCAGATTCAGCATTCGGGTCCGACTGTCTGGGTCCAGAGTTCCTACACATGCCAAGGACTGTGGAGAGAGCAATGCGAGATCAATCTCTCCTTGATTTACTGGGTCCAGGTAGGGAGTGATGCTCAGCATGACACTGTAGAGTTAGATATTTCCAGGGAATGGAGCAACCTGGTTCTCCTGGATAACCGGTCCCTCTTTTGCGACCCTCTAGTAATCTGTTCACCTCTCAGTTCTGGCATCTTGCTGTTTAGACTGGGACTTGTGCAGCTGTCCTTTATCTCAGCTGTCCCCGCATGGAGCACAGGGCCTGACATACAATGGGGCGCTCCATGAATACATGAGTGAATGAATATCCAACTAGGATTTGGGATACGTACCTTCTCCCTTGTTGAAGGAACCAGCCTTACTTTTTTCCTTGGTTCCAGTGCTTGCCTTAACTTTTTATTCATGAGACTTCTTTGGCAAGTTGTAATATTAAAACCATTTTAATTGAGATTTTGAAGAAAGCATACTATTTGGGGACTGGATTGGCCCAAAAAACAAGTGTTATTCCAAAGAGAGTGGAAAAGCACTGCATGGATTGGGTAAAATGGAAAATTATACCCGTGTGACCTGCTGTGTACCAAAAGGCAAATGTGCATTTCGTTGGCTGGGATTTGCTCATCTGCTGTGGTGCCTCCCTCTCAGTGCTTTGTTAGTGGTAATTTTCTAAACTATCCGTATGTTCAAGGTTTTTAATAAAAACGAATCCCTGTATTGAGAGTGCAGAGGCACTGAGGAGCAACAGCGCCTGACTGCATGTCCACAGGTGCCAAGATGCAGCAAGTTCCACTTGGTTTCTTGTGCCCCATACACTTACCACATTTTCCATTATTATAATCTTTGTGATTATATTTTCCCGTTACTGATAATAACTCTTTTGACAATTACGTATAAAATCACATTTACATTTTTATTTTATTCTCAAAGCAAAGGCTGGGCTGACATTTGCAATATTCAAGAGCCCCCATGCGAGTGCACTGAGCTAGGGTGCTCTGATAGGCGGAAGGGTGCTCGGGAAGATCACAGGCGCAGAGGACGCCGTCTTCTGAAAGCAAGTGGGTGCTCAGGAGCAGAAGCAATGCTTACAAGTTCCTGAGTGAGAAAGAAACTCCTAATTGCATTTGGATGACTTGATGTGCCCTAGAATATTGGGCCTGCACTTTTCTTTCTTCCTTGGTTGGGGCTTCTAGGTATGTGTGTGTGTGTATGTGTGTGTGCGTGCGTGCATGCATTGGATTTGACAACATGTGTTGTTATTATTCAGTTGTTGTAGGGAAAGAATAGGCCTTTGAAAAGAAAAGAAATGGGAGAAAGAGAAGAGGAAATGTGATCAAACAGCTTCTATTCTTAGCTAGGAAGGGCTGTAGACGGTGGCAGCAGGTATCAGAAAAATGGGATCTCAGGGCTGGCAGGGTCCCCCAGGGCAAGGCTGGAAGGGGCCCTAGCTTGGGTTGTGGAGGTAGATATTTCACGGAACTCAGCCAGAATCAGCTCAAGAGTGAACCTGTGGCACCAATCCCATATCTGTTCTTTAATTGTTATTTTAAACTATGAAGAGAGGGTGCATGTAACTTTATTTTGAGTTACTTTAAAAAGAAACATATTGGTCCAATGACTTGAAAGGTAAATCTTTGTTCATCAATTCCTAAAGAAAATTTATTGCAAAATAAATAAACTTCCAATTTCCCTGTGAAGAGTTATTCGCACCTGCTGTGGAATGCCAGTCAGAGCTTCTGTAGCCCAGGCTGCCTGGGACCCGCCCTAAACTGATTACAGCAGAATCTCTGGGGGTGGAGCAAGGGCATCAGAATTTTGGAAAAAAACTCCCCAGAAGTGAAGCCAGTGCTGAGCACCACTGCCTAAGTGGACGCCACATAGAGAGGTAGAGGACACAGACGAGGAAACTAATCTTTGGAGAAAATAACAGGGATAGGAGTCTTTTGGGGACCCATAAAGGCTGTATAGCTATGTTGTGCTCACTCAAAAGAATAATGAACTCTTACCAAACCCTAATGATAACCTTTTACACTTCTCTAATTATGTAAGAGGCAGCACACAATCAGTTTCTGTTTTTCTTCACTTCTCACTAGGGGGGCCTTCAATATTGTCCTCCCTTAAAGTTTCTTTGTAAACTGGCTTTGACATTTTCCCCCCAGATAACGTATTCATTTGACAAACATTGAGCACCTGCCTGTGTCAGGAACGATGCCAGGAGCGTGGCAGATGCTAGTCCTGTCCTCACGGGCTTCCTCTCTAGTGGCAGAGACAGTTACACAACTAATACCCCATCTAACTGTTTAAGCACAAGTGTGATAAATGTTCAGAGAGAAGAATGATGCTAAGGAATGGGAAGTAAGGCTCTGGGTCTACTCTGGGGCAGATATTTAAGGTATGGTCTGAAAGAACCAGAAGAGGTCAGCATTCTGGACTAAGAGAACTGTCCGTGCAAATGTCTGCAGGTGGTAAAAATAATTATGTATTCAGAAAATTTAAGAAGGCTAATGAAGCTGAGGGAAGTTGGGGAGATGTTGGTCAAAGGATATAAAATTTCAGTTAGATAGGAGGGATAAGTTCCTGAAATCTATTGTATGACATGTGTTTATTGCATGTTTATATATGCTTAATACATGTTTATTTTATTAGCTCAATTTAGCCATGCTACAATATATGCATATTTTGAAACATCATGTTGTGCACCATAAAAATGCATATTTTTTAAATTTTTTATTTTTTAAAATTGACAAGTAGAAATTGTATATATTTTTATGGTGTACAAAATATACATTTTTATGATGTACAACATGATGTTTTGAAATACGCACACACTGTGGAATGGCTAAATTGAGCTGATTACATGTGCATTACCTTACATACTTGTCATTTTTTTGTGGTGAAAACACTTAAAAACTACTCTCAACAATTTTCCAGTATACAATACACTATTACTAACCATAGTCACCATGCTGTACAATAGATTCTTGAGCTTATTCTTCCTGTCTACCTGAAATTTTGTATCCTTTGACCAATATCTCCCCAAATCCAAGCTCTGCCCCCAAACCCCTACCATCTACGGTTCTACTCCCTGCCTCTATGAGTTTGACTTTTTAAGATTCCACATATAAGTGAGATCATGCAGTATTTGTCTTTTTGTGCCTGGCTTATTGCACTTAACATAATGTCCTCCAGGTTCATCTGTGTTGTTCCAAATGACGGGATTTCCTTCCTTTTATGGCTATATGGTATTACTTTGTGTATATATACTATATTTTCTTTATCCATTCATCCATTTATAAATACTCAGGTTGATTGTGTATCTTGAATATTGTAAATAATTGTAAATAATGCTGCATTGAGCATAGAAGTGCAGATACCTCTTTGACATGCTGATTTCATATCTTTTGGATATATACACAATAGTGGGATTTCTGAATCACATGGTAGTTTTATTTTTAATTTTTTGAGGAACTGCCATACTGCTTTCTATAATGGCTGTACTACTTTACATGCCCATCAAAAGTGCATGAGTGTTCTCTTTTCTCTGTGTCCTCACCAACACTTGTTATTTTTCATATTTTTGATAACAGTCATTCTAACAGGTGTGTGGTGACATTTCATCATGGTTTTAATTTGCATCTCCCTGATGATTAGTGATGTTGAGCACCTTTTCATATACCTTTTGGTCTTTGCATGTCTTCTTTTGAGAAATATTTCTTCAAGTTTTTTGCCCATTTAATCAGGTTATTTGTTTTCTGGCTATTGAGTTGCTGAATTCATTATATATTTTGGATATCAACCCCTTATTAGATGCATGGCTTGCCATTATTTTCTCCCATTCTACATGTTGGCATTTCACTCTGTTGATAGTTTCCTTGCTGTGCAGAAGTTTGAGGTAATTCCACTTGTCTATTTTCCCTTTTGTTGCCTGGGCTTTTGGAATTATATCCAAAAAAAATCATTGCCCAGATTCAGATCACGAAGCCCTTCCCCTATAATTTTTATGTGTCAATTAAAACATAATGACTTTTTTGAAAAGATAAAAAGAAAAGCTATTGGGAAGTAAAGCCAACAAGAGTTTGGCCACTGATTGGGAATGAAGAAGAGGAAGAGGAGGGAAAACAAGGTTGGCATGCCTCTCAGGTTTCTGCATGGGAACCCGTGTCCGGGTGATGCCCTCCCCTGAGGCAGGAACACTGGGAGAACCAGATGTGGGTGGGCATATGGCTCATGATTCATACGAAGAATGATTTTTTGGGTTTGTTTTGGGGTTTTAGGTTTTGTTTTTCTGTTTGATCTCCCATCTGAATGCTCAGAACCTTCTAATTTTCCGCTTGGAGTTGTAAGAAACAATTTGAAGTGATACGCAATTCTAGTGTACTTGATCTCAAACTCCCAAACTCTTGTGGTTTGAAAATGCCAAACAGAAAAATATATAAATACAGAATAAGCTTACCTAAACTGAAATTTCACACAGAAGTGATCACCATTTGGTGAAGAACTGCCTCCTGGCTCTCCAGTGGTCCCCAAACACAGTGTAGGTGCACACTACCAACTTGTACCTTTTACGCCCCATCCAAATAATTCCTGAACTGAGTCACTGAGGTATACACTCTCTTTTCTGGGCAAGGGATTTCGTCAGGAAGGTTTAATTCTATCTCCTGAATAGACTAGTAAGTCTATGGAGTATTAAATTAGCTAAAACACATTAACCTGTAGCTTCTCTCTCTTTGTTTTTCTATTGAGGGTTTTAGATCACTGCAAAGAATCGGGTATCCCCATATGGGTCGTTGCTTACTTCCCTCACCAGAGGTCCAGTTAGCATCTCTCAGCCGATACATTTTCTTTACTTCTTCTTTTTGTTTCCCAAGTGAGTTATTTCTCTTACAAGTCTGTGCATTTGCCATTATGTGATTTGTATCAGATGTACTTTTCTCCTTATCATAAAGTACTGTGATAATACACTGCAGGAGGGAACCATTTCAATAAACCATCAGAAGAATTTTGGCTTCTGAATGGCAGTTTTTATTACTCTGAAGGTAAGCCAATGCGGTAATCTACCATCTTGTTAAGTGTACGTGCACATTCAAGCAATTGTCAGACTCAGGCAGCTTAGAAAATACATATTCTCTTCCCCCCTCTTATATCATTATGTTTTGCTCATGTGCACTGAAATCAAAGTAAAGCACAAATAAGCGATGCAATTACCATGTGGAGTGGAGGAAATAATGTTGAGTGGAAGTCTTTAGTTAGCTGTGTGATCCTCAGGCATCCACACAGTGACGGCAGCAGACAGCAACTCAGGGGCATCTGGTCATTTCCTATGAGGGCTTGCACCCCTCTCTGGCTGTGGAGTCGAATAGAGGTGGATATACTGCGTATCCAGTAGGCACAGTGGGCTGATGGAAGTTCCTAGGAAAATGTGGGGTGGATGCGGGTCTGTAAGGATGCATGTTCTCATCTGTCCCAGGATAAAGTGGTTGGAACCATGGTTGGTCAGAAACTTGTTTTCCATTATAAACCATTTTAGTGGTGTACTCTGAATTTGGTCCCTTCTCTCCACTTGCCCATGGCTGGCCTCCTCAAAAAAAAAAAAAAAATCCCATAAAGTAGGAGCATCCCAGGAAATTCTAAATAGGACCATATAAATGTTTCAGCAATTGATTATAAATTCTCTTGCAACAAATGAAAAAATAGAAAATCTCAGCAAAGGAATAGAAATGATAAAAAAAGAATCAAGTGGAAATTATGTAACTAGAAAATATAAATGAAATGATAAATAGGCTCAATAGTAGAATGGAGAAGAAAAAGGATAAAATCAGTGAGCTTGAGGACAGGTGAATAGAATTTATCCAATAAGAACAGAGAGAAAATAAAAAAAAAAGAAACTGAACAGAGACTCAGGCACCTGTGGGACAATATCATAAGATCCAATATTCACATCATTAGAGTCCCAGTGGGAGAGGAGAGAGTGGGCTGAAAGAGTATTTGAAGAAATAATGACTGAAAACTTCCCAAATTTGGGGAAAAAACACAAACTTACAGATCAAAGAAGCTCAATAAAAAAGAATTATTAACCACGACTTCTATATGTGTTGAAATTATCCTTTTGGTGAAGAAAAATAAAGACATTCTCAAAGAAAGAATAAAAGAATTTGTTCCTCACAGATCTACTCTTAAAATTACCTAAATAAATTTTTTCAAATGGAAAGTAAAAGATAAAAATCTTGGAACATCAGGAAAAGGAACAGTAGGAAGAACAGAAACTTGGGTACATATAATAGACTATTTTTTATTTCATGAGTTTTATAAATCATATTTGATAATTGAAACACAAATTCTAACACCAACTGGGATTTAAGACAATGACATTTAAAAGGGGGAAAGTAAAGGAACTTTAATGGAAGTGAGGTTTATAAACTTCCTTGGAAATGACAAAATGTTGATTCTGTAATCATTACATCACATATGTATACTTTAATCCCTAGAGCAATCATCATGAAAACCAGACAAAAGGATACACCAAACAACACTATAAATGAGTCAAGATAGAGTACTAAAAGATGTTTAAGTAACCCACAGGAGAGCAAGAAAAGAGAAACTGAAAAATGATAATCAGAGGAAGTAAACATAAAACAATGAATAAAATGGCAGATTTAAGCACTAACACAAAAATAGTTATATTAAATGTCATTGGTCTAAATATGCCAATCAAAAGACATAGATTAGCAGTGGATTATAAAAGCAAGCTCCAACAATATTTTGCTTACAAGAAAATCAGTTGAAATTCAATAACATAGGTAGATGAAAAGTAAAAAGATATATCATGCAAAGATGGATTTAAAAAATAAACATGACTATATTAAGATAAGATAGACTTCAGAGCAAAGGAATTTGCTATAGACAAAGAGGGAAATTACATAATGATAAAATGATTAATTCATTATAAAGACATAAATACAATCAGCTCTCTATATTGGTGGGTTCTGCTTCCACAGATGCAACCAACTATGGATTAAAAATAGTTGACAAAAAACCAGTAAAAAATAACAATACAACTATAAAAATAATACAAATTAAAAATCAATACAGTATAATAACTATTCACATAGTACTTACATTTCATTAGTTATTATAATTACTCTAGGATGATTTAAAGTATATGTGAATATGTGTGTAAGTTAAATGCAAATACTATACCATTTTATACAAGGGACTTGGAGCATCTACAGAGTTTGGTATCTTTGGGGATCCTGGAATCAATCCCCCATGGATATCGAGGGACAACTATATCCTAAATGTGTGCACACCAAACAAGAGTCTCATAATACAGAAAGCAAAAATTGATAGAGCTCAACAAATAAATACATAAGAATACAATTATAGTTGACGACTTCAAACCTTTACCCCCAGCAACTGATAGAACTACTAGACAGAAAATATGAACAACACAATCAGCCAACAGGATCTAATTGACATTTATAGAACACTCCACCCAACAACAGCGGAATACACATTTTTTCCAAGGACCCATGGAACATTCATCAAGATAGTCCATATCTGAGATCATAAAGTAAACCTTAACAAATTAAAATAAATGCAAAATGTGTTCTCTTATTATAATATTATTAGAATCACACTATAAATCAATAACAGAAAGACAACAGAAAAGTCTCAAAAGACATGGCAATTAAACAACATACTTCTAAATAATCTATGGGTCAAAAAGCTTCAAAATAAAGCTAACCAAAAAGGTTACGTACTTGTATAATACAAGGAAAACTGCTAAACACTGATGAAAAAAATTGAAGAGGACATGCAAAAGAAATGAAAAGACATCCAATGCTTATGGATAAAAAGAATTAATATTGGTAAAGTTACCATACTACCTAAAGCAATCTAGAGACTCAGTGCAATACCTATCAAAATACCAGTGACATTCTTTACAGAAATATTTTAAAAATCTTAAAATTTTTATGGGAACACAAAAGACCCCAAATAGCCAAAGCAATCTTAAACAAAAAGAAAAAAGCTGGAGGCATCACACTATCAGACTTCAAAATATATTACAAAGCTATAGTAACCAACACAGTACTGACATAGTCTAATGGAACAACATAGAAAACCCAGAAATTAATCCACATATCTATATCCAACTGATTCTTGACAAAGGTACCAAGAACACTCATTAGGGAAAGGACTGTCTGTTTAATAAATCGTGCTGGGAAAATTGGATATCCATATGCAGGAGAATGAAACTGGATCCCTACCTCTCACCCTATACAAAAATGTACTCAAAATGGATAAAAAACCTAAATGTTAAGACCCAAAACTATAAAACCACTAGAAGAAAGCATAGGGGGAACACTTCAGAACATTGATTTGGGAAAAGATTTTCTTAATAAGGTCTCAAAAGCACAGGCAACAAAAGCAAAAACAAACAAGTGGGATTATATCAAACTAAAAAGCTTCTGTACAGCAAAGGAAACAAACAATGGAGTGAAAATACAACTTGTAGAATGGGAGAAAATATTTGCAAACTATTCATCTGGCAGGTGATTAATATTTAAAATATACAAGAAACCAAAGCAATTCAACAGCAAAAAAACAATCTGATTTAAAAATAGGTAAATAATTTGAACAGACATTTCTCAAAAGAAGACATACAAGCGGCCAGCAAATATATTAAAATATACTCAACATCATTAATTAACAGGGAAATGCATATCAAAACCATAATAAGGCATCATCTCACCCCAGTGAGGATGGTGATTATCAAAAAGACAAACAATAACAAATGCTTGTGAGGATGCAGAAGAAAAGGAACTTTTATACACTGTTGATGGGAATGTAGACCAGTATAGCCACTATGGAGAACAGTATGGAGATTCCTTAAAAAACTACAAATAGAACTACCACATAATCCAGAAACCCCACTATTGGACATTTATTCAAAGGAAAGGAAATCAGTATATTGAACAGACATCTGCACCCCCACGTTTATCACAGCACTATTCAAAATAGCCAAGATATGGAATCAACATAGGTGTCTAACAACAGATGAATGGATAAAGAAAATGTGGCATGTATACACAATATAATATTATTTAGCCATAAAAAGGAATGAAATCCTGTCATTTGCAGCAATATGGATGGAACTGGAGGACATTAAGTAAAATAAGCAAGGAACAGAAAGTTAAACACTGAATGTTCTCACTCATATTTGGAAGCTAAGAAAACTCGATCTCATAGAAGTAAGAAGTAGAATAGAGGACAGTAGAGGTTGAGGAGGACAGGGAGCAGCAGGAAATAGGAAGAGATTTGTTAAAGGATACAAAATTACAGCTAGATAGGGAAAATAAGTTCTAGTGTTCTGTATCTCCGTAGGATGACTATAGTTTACAATAATATATTAGTTTTAAAGAACTAGAAAGAGGATATTGAATGTTCCCAGTTCAAAGAAATGGTAAATATTTCAGATGATGAATATGCTAATTATACTGATCCTACCACTGTACATTATATATATATCTAAACAACATGGTATACCTCATAAATATGTATAATTATTACATCAATTAAAAAGGAAATTTAAAAAATTACAACTAAATGAAAATTTAAAAAAATGGAACATATCCACACAGGTGGATTGCAACTAAAACAGTGCTGAGGGAAATACACAGCATGAGATGCTGATATTAGAAGTGAGGAAGGATCTCAAATAAAAAACTAGGTGAGAATGCAACAAAATAAACCCAAAGCAAAGAGACGAAGGGAACAATAAAGACTAGAAATCTGTGAAATTGAAAGTAGAAAATCAAGTATAAATCAATATAAAAAGCTGGCTTTTTAAAAAAAATCAATAAAATTGATAAACCTATAGCAAGACTGATAAAAATAAAAAGAGAGAAAACACAAATCACCATTATCAGAAATGAAGGTGATATCATTACAGATCCTACATCCATGAAAGAGAAAATAAAAGAATGCTATGAGCTACTTCTTCCTCATAAAGTCAATAATTTAGAAAAAAATGGAGCAATTCCTCAAAAACTGCAAAATACCAAAACTCCACCAAGGTTAAACAGATCATTTGAATAGCCCTATAACCTTTAAACTCATTGAATTCATAAATTTAGAACTCTTGAAAAAGAAACTTCTGTGTTTGCATGGTTCCGCTGGAGAATTTTACCAAACATTTAAAGAAGGATCAACACCAAGATTACATAATCTCTTCAAGAAAAAAAGAAAAGGAGGGAAGATGGTCCGATTCATTTGATGAGGCCAGTTCAGCATCACTAGCCATCAGGAAAATGCAAGTCAAGACCACAGTGGACATCACCATACACCTACCAGAATGGCTAAAATAAAAATTAGTGACAACGCCAAATGTTGGCGAGGATGCAGAGAAACTGGACCACTCATCAACATTGCTCGTGGGGATGTAAAATGGTATCACATTCTGGAAAGTAATTTGCCAGTTTCTTTAAAAACTTGTATATGCAATTACCATACAGTCCAGAAATTATATGCTTAGGCATGTATCTCAGAGAAAGGAAAACTTATATTTACACAAAAGCGTCCACACAAATGTTCATAGAAGCTTTATTTATAATAGCCAAAAACTATACTCCACTCAGATGTCTTTCCGCAGGGAAAATGGTTACATAAACTGGCACGTCCACACCACTGAATACTGCTCAGCCGTAAAAGGCATGAACTAGTTTTATATGTAATAACTTGGGTGAATCTTCAGATAATTAGGTTGAATGAAAAAAGACAAACCCAAAAGATTATATACCATAATATTCCATTTATATAACAGTTTTGAAATGACAAAATTTCAGAAATAAAGGACAGATCAGTGACTGCCAGGTTTTAGGGGACAGGAGGAGGGAGTTACGAAAGGGTAACGTGCCGGATCCGTACCGTGGTGGATCTCTTCAGTATCTTGACTGGCACAGTGGATATGGCAGCCTACATCAGATACTATTGTATAGAGCTAAGTAAGTACATACTCCAACAGTTGCTACAACTGCATGTGAATCTGTAATTATCTCAATTTAAAAAGTATTCTCTTCCTCCTTGTCTCTCATAACTATGGAGTTGGTTCCACTCCCACCTGTGCCCACAACAAATTCATCTTGTCACCAATTTCTGCTGAGCTTTGATAAAGCATTTGACCTTCTCAACAAGAGCTCTTGCAGCAACCATCAATTGATCGGAACTGGCATTGAATTCAAGTCTATTGGCTCATCATCATACACAAAATATTCTTCCACAAATATTTAACCTGAATCCAACCAAGCCTGAGGACTTCACTCTAGTTTAAAAGCAACAAATTAAATGGCATCAAGAGAAAACAAATCCAAAATTTAATATAGGACAAGTGGCATGGAAATCATTTTTTAAAGATGTCATGATGTATGAAACTTTCTTTCAACTTACTTTTAGCTGTACCCATGTATATACATGCATGTATGTATAAGACAGATAAAGCAACTATGAAAAATGTTGAAAATTGTTGAATCAAATGCTGAGTGCACGATTGTACTATTCTTTCAACTTTTCTGTTTGCCTGGACATTTTCTTAATAAAAAAGTGGCAGAAACAAACCCTGAAGTCCATCTGGGGATTAGATGATCTTTTAGGTCCCTTCCCACTGTGATATTCAGACACTGAAGTTCAAATTTTGGCTCTGATATTTATTAGCTACGTCCTCTGGGCCTCGGTTTTTATCATGTATAAAGATGAAGGCTTTGGAACAGCTCCAAAATTCTGTATATCTTAAGGTCACCAGAGAAATTGATTCAAAATCTCTTAATAACCCATTCACACTATGAACAACCCTCCATGCCAGCGCATTTTTCTTCCAACCTGGATCTTTCAAACAGGAATTTAAAAACTTTCTTCTTCTAGACCCAATAAAGAAAGGAGGAAAAAGAGAAAGTATTCCCTTGTTTAAATGTTTAAAAAATGTTATTTTTTGTCCCTCACCTATCTCCTTTTGAATGTCAGTCATTTCCAAGAAGTCAAATCTATATATAATTATGTTGTATACCATGTGCAATTACACATACCGATAAAAAGCTGGATGAACAAACATTTTGTATGTATGCATTTAAAACAGACTCATCAGTCAATCAATCAAAAATGTAAGTGTTCCTTTCTTCTAAAAGAGATCAACACAAGTCAAAGTGAAATTTGGCTGGACTAAAACTGTGTCTTTTGGCTTTTAAACTAGTAAGCGCTATGCCCTTCTGAGATGGCTCTGTCCGAGTTACTGGAGCCATATAAATTGAACAGAAGGTCCTATTTTGTTAAGTTTTAAGATTAGCCAGGAGTTAAAAAAAAAGGTACGATATTTTCTTCTTGACAGCTTTGCATTAGGCCAAAATAAAGAAGATGTGAAATGTCATTTCATAATATCTGGTGTGGAATAATAAACAAAAGCTCTTCCACTGATTCTTGAAGAATTTGTGACCTCTTGCTTAAATATTAAGCAATAAATGTTACAGTTGATTTTCTCTTAGAGATTTTTTCAATCTTTTAATGATGACAAATGTGTCAGCAAAGAATGCATACATTAGTAGAAATGACTGCCTTCATTGAGTGTGGAATAATAGCAGACAGGGCTGGCCCTACTTTGTAGTATCCCAGCCTTCATTTCATCCTTGTAATCCAAGATGTCAGATTCTCTCCTTTATAAATTAAATACCCCAAAGGATATTCTCCAAGCTTCACAGAGACTTACCTTTCCGTATCCCATAGGTTGACACACTGGTTTCCTTTGCTTCAGAGAAAGCTCACTAGCACAAGCGGATGCAATTAGTCTTCCCCAGAGCCAGTGCCTGGGATCCCTGCGAGAGCTCTCCAAGGTCAGATCATAGAAACAGCAATCCAGTCTCCACTGCAGTCACCTTTTTAGGGGCTCCTTTATCTCTTCCACAGGCTTCTCTCCCCACGTTTATGCTGACATTTCCATGTGGAGACACCTATCTAGACAGCTCATGTTAGAGATCCATCTATAGGATATGTATTTATTAATACTATTTTAAGAATTATTCACTGGACACTCATTAAAAATGGTAAGGCAGACTTTACTCAAGACTATATTGCAACAGGGGGTCAAGGCTATTGTAATAGGGGAGAGAGGTTGAATTCAACTTCAGATACAACACGGACAATAGGGATTTATAGCCAACGTGCAAGGTGAGTGTGGATGGAAACTTACTAAGAGGGACTTGAGTGTCAAGGGTGGAGTGAGGAAGAAGAAGAACTTGTTTAAATATCGAGGATGAAGGCATTCTCAACAAACTGGTGTAGCAGGACTCTTTGTTAAAACTGGGCTCTGCAGGCTGAGAACACAGGTCAAGGATGAGGCCTAGTAGAGAAAAGGGCTTAGAGTTTGGTCCAGATGGAAGTCCTTCTCAATATCTGCCATTTCCTGTGGTAGGGAGGCCTCCCTAAGAAAGTGACATTTGGCTAAGACTTAAAAGATGAGAAAGAGTAAGCCTAGTGAAGAGAAGGGGGAGAATGTTCTAGGTGGGGAGGAAGAGAGAAGAAATATTCTTGGTTCCATACATTGCTTAGCTTCCCTTTTGAGTCAGTATTTCTTCTTCTGAATGTTCTGTGAGTCTCGAATACATGCCAGGTATACTGGACCTAGGAGCCAGGATGTCTTCTGTGCAACTAACAGCTCATATGGTTTCACTGAGCTTCTCTAGATTTGAATTTATTCTAGAAGATAAAGAGGTTAGTAGCATTTGGGATAGGATATTATTCCTGGGGCTATACCGCACATTACAGAATATTTAAAATTACTGGCCCATGCCCAATTAATGCTGGTAGCACTCTCCAAATATTGTGAAAACCAGCAGTGACATCCCCCCATACACACATCATCAGAGGTCCCCCAAATGGGGAGGGATGATCCTATCTCCAGCTGAGAATCACCATGTAACCACAAAGATTCCTCCTGTAGTTGGGGAGCGGAATTAGGGGTCTCAATAGGGGAAAGGAATTCCTCAAAAACTGATTCATGTGATTAACTGTACACATCGGTAAATTCACAGAACACTATATATTGTATAATTCCATTCATATGAAGTTAAAAAACAAAGACAAACTTATTTTATTTAGGCAAAAACATATAAGTGATAAAATCTTTTTAAGTTAGGAAAATGATAAAACATAAAATTCAAGGTATGGTTAATATTTGATGGAGAAATAAGTGGACATGATAATGCAGGCAGAAGACCATTGATAATGGTCTACTTCTTGGGTTTGGTGGTCGGTTCCAAAATGTTCAGTCTGTTACTTTGCTGTGTAACGTATGTACATGTATATTCTTTAGTATGTATTAAATATCATATTAAAGTAATTTATTTGCTTTTCAGAAATCTGCCTGAATTTTCGAGATCCTCCAACAAATATAATTATCGTTCCAGAAAAGCAGGTGAAACCAGAATGGAGACTGCCAAAATTAAATCACCGATTTGTCACAAGGTAAAATAGTTGCTTGTAAAATGTCTTAAATATCAATTTTTAATGTTAATTACTGAAAAACAATGCATTATAATTTGTTCAAAATCTACCCAAAATTAGCTGAGTGTGGTGGTTCCCAGTGCTATAAATCCCAGCACTTTGTGAGGCCAGGGCAGGAGGATCACTTGAGGCCAGGAGTTCAAGACCAACCAGGACAACATAGCGAGACTCTGTCTCTACAAAAAATTAAAAAATTAGCTGGGCATGGTGGCATGTACCTATAATCCCAGCTACTCAGGAGGCTGAGGTGGGAGGATCACTTGAGCACAGGAATTCGAGGTTACAGTGAGCTATAATTGGGCCACTCCACTCCAGCCTGGGGAACAGAGAGACCCTATTTCAAAAAAAGAAAATCTACATAAAATTATGCTGTAGCAATTATGTAGATATACATTTTCAAAATCATAATTGCAGAATGCTTTTTTGCTATTTAAAGATATAATATCTATTTAATAATTTTTTATTTTTTAGATCAGAACTGGATGATATGCCACAAAATCATATCTGTGATGTAATTGGCATTTTAGTTTTTGTAGGAAGGGTCCAGAGGTCAAAAAAGAAAGGTAAGCTTTTAAAGTTGAAACGTCATAAAAAGTATTTCAGTGCATAATTATGTGTTCATATGTATATAATCAGTTACCTTTATTTATTTTAATATTCTATCTGTATAGAAAATGGTGAAGATTTTTGGTCATATCGCTGGATTCACATTGCTGACGGGACTTCAGAGCTACCGTTTATAGTGGAACTGTTTTCTACATCTCAGCCAGAAGTCTTCGAAAATATTTTCCCAAGTACTCAATTCTTAATATTTTTATCTTTTTATTTTTAAAAGTAGGAGGGATCATTAACCTAAAAAATAGTAGAAGTGGCATGATATTGAATTAGTGAATTCAAGCAGTCTGACAGCATGTTTAAAACTTTTCTATATTAATATCACATTTGCTATAGCAGATATTAAACACCTGATTGTCTATTCAGAATTAATTTGGTATTTAAACTAGTTTTTCAGGAAACAGTTGTTCTTGTCAATTCTCGTTAAAATTGCACACATAAAAAACTTCAGATTCAGTAAAACTAAAACGTGGGAAATCAGTTCCCTTTGTATCCATTTGGAAATTGATTAGGTAGAACTCATTAAAGACATCAAAGATTTTACTAATGTGGCATTAATTGATAGAGTGTTGACAAACTATGTAATTAAATAATGACAATGGTAAGTATCATCCCATTTGAATATTAAATTAATATTAAGTTGGTGGTGTTACACCAGCTGCTCAGTATTTTACTTTGGCTTACTTTAGCATTGACTTTTGTTTCCTGCATTCATTCAGATATAAAAGTATTTTTCCACTAGTGTTTATTTATTTGAAAACTTTTTAGGTATAGCCCATTATATATTTCATATAACATAACAGGCTAGTCTTCAGATTATTATGATAAGGAAAAAAGGTAGGCCAGACATGGTGGCTCACGCCTATAATCCTAGCACTCTGTGAGGCCGAGGCAGGAGGATTGCTCAAGGTCAGGAGTTCGAAACCAGCCTGAGCAAGAGCAAGACCCCATCTCTACTAAAAATAGACAGAAATTAATTGGCCAACTAAAAATATATATAGAAAAAATTAGCCGGGCACGGTGGTGCATGCCTGTAGTCCCAGCTACTTGGGAGGCTGAGGCAGGAGGATCACTTGAGCCCAGAATTTTGAGGTTGCTGTGAGCTAGACTGATGCCACGGCACTCTAGCCCAGGCAACAGAGTGAGACTCTGTCTCAAAAAAAAAAAGGTATATTTAATACTTTTCAGTAATTTCAGTGATGGTTTCCTTATTTGAATTCAGAACATACAGCTATTTTAGATATAGTATACTATTTTATTATTTTCTAAATGATTACATGAATAAATACTGATTGTTACCTGTGTTAACTGCTTGCCAACATTGAGGAAACTCCCAGCATTCACTACATCTAATTTTTTAACCAGCAATATGATAAAAATTATAGAACACTAAGAGACCTACAGACTATATACAAGACTATTCTGCTGCCCCTTTTGTTTTTTTCTCTGCACAAAACAGTATTATACACTTCTGCTTCATTAGATTCTACCCTAGGCTTATGAGATTAAAATTTTTACATATATACAGATATAACTGAACCTTACCCCAACTTTTGGGGGATGGAACAGAAAGAGAGTTTTGGCCATAACCAAGACATGGGATTCCAAGGTGAGTGGGAGATGACCTCTCATATCACTTTTTCTGGGGCATAAACAATTGTCATTGATGACCTCTGATGACAATTCCATTGCCTCATTTTAGGTGGGTTTTATTGCTAGATCCTTTTCTGTTTGCTTGTAGCCACTTTAAACAACCAGCTGACACAAGTTTTGGATAAAGATTTCTTACAGAAACTGTGCCAAGCATGCATGTTCTATTTCTTGTAATGATGTGAAATGTGTCTTTCTAAGAAAGGTATATATGGACCTTGGTGAGATTTATTCTAGTATAAGTTCACAAAAATCATAATTTATTTTTGTCTTCTGACCAAGAGTGAAGGAAAAAATTGTGAGTATTAAGGGAGCTTCAGGCCTGTGAGGGGGAATATGACCAAGGGTCTTATGAAGTAATACCAAAATCCCTTGGTAGTACAAAAAAAATTTTTATAAGGTAAGTGAAGAACTAAGGGGAACTAATATTGTGCGTTTGCTATGTACCAGAAGCTATTAGATATTATCTCATTTTGTATTCTCAGTAACCTTTTAAACAGTTGTTGGTATAAACTTTCAGGTGAAAAAGCAAAGATCCAGAGGGGTTAAGTAATTTCCTGGATGTCAAACAGCTAGAAAGTGTTAGATCTGACTCTCAGATTTTTTTTTTTTGAGAGAACAATATTTTTATTTTATAATTTTTTTTTATTATTGGGGGAAAACTACAAAGCATTTACAGTACAATGTTTACAGTCACAATTTGTAGTGAGCTGATTTCCCAAAATATATTACCACTCAAGTTGACTTATCTTGTTACATTCAAAAACCTACTCTGTC
>CAUYRT010018549.1:0-16200 GCA_963574885.1 Lepilemur ruficaudatus | reverse complement strand
CTTTTTTTCCCCAGATTTTTTAATGGACACTTTTTTTTTTTGTTTGTTTTTTTTTTTTTTGAGACAGAGTCTCACTCTATTGCCCGGGCTAGAGTGCCGTGGCATCAGCCTAGCTCACAGCAACCTCAAACTCCTGGGCTCAAGTGATCCTTCTGCCTCAGCCTCCCAAGTAGCTGGGACTACAGGCATGCGCCACCATGCACGGCTAATTTTTTTTACGTATATATTTTTAGTTGTCCAATTAATTTCTTTCTATTTTATAGTAGAGACGGGGTCTCGCTCTTGCTCAGGCTGGTCTTGAACTCCTGACCTTGAGCGATCCACCCGCCTCGGCCTCCCAGAGTGCTAGGATTACAGGCGTGAGCCACCGCGCCCGGCCCAATAATGGATTTTTTAAGAGACAAGGTCTTGCTCTGTTGCTCATGCTGGAGCACAGTGGCGCCATCATACCTCACTGTAACTTCAAATTCTTGGGCTCAAGCGATCCTCCTGTTTCAGCCTCCCAAGTAGCTGGGACTACAGGTGTGTACCACCATGCCTGACTACTTTTTTGTTTTCATTATTGTTTTTTTAGAGATGAGGTCTTGCTATTTTGCCCAGGCTGGTCTTGAATTCTTGGCCTGAAGTGAACCTCCCGCCTCAGCCTCCCAAAGTACTGGGATTATAGATGTGAGCTCCAGTGCCCAGCCCAGAATAACTTTATTGACTGTATTTCATGGAACAGTTTCATTTCTCTGTCTGACTCCAGAATCTGAGCTACCCTGGCCTTTCAAGAGCCCCAAGAGTGTTGGAAGCACAGGCAGGCTCCAGAGAGAAGAGGGGAGGGAAGATTCTGGAAGGAGGGTGTTTGAGCTGAATCTCGATGGACAGCTCAGAGTTGGGGTACAGGCAAAGTACAGCAGATAGCTGTAGGTAGCCCAGCACAGATGGCCACCTCTCCATGGAGGGGACTCAGCCCAGCCTTGAGTGCCAGATGAAGGAATTAGGGAGTAGGGAGCCCTGTCTCTTGATCACTTCTTAGCTGGACTTTAGAAAGAGGACTTTACCTCTGTGGCTGTGGGTCAGAACAGCAACAAACATGTATTGGGCACTACTCTGTGCGCAGCTTTGAGGCACCTGTGGCCATGGACAGGTAGGATTGTAGTGGTTCAAGCCGGAGACGGGATTGATTCCATACGTACGGAGTCTCTCTCCATGCTAGGTGCTAAAGGCCGGGTGGGGGCATCCAGGTGGTGAGGAGTGGTGGGCTCCTATCCAGCTGGGAGAGTCTATGACCCAATCAGCCCTCCAGCCCTTAGATGTCCCTGCCCACTGTTCCGGCAGAATGTGGCTCCAGGGTGATGTGCATGGGATGCTGGTACCTGGCACTGAACTTGGGTGGCCGAAGGTGTGTGATACAAGAGGCTGAGCTCAAGGACTCCTTTCTGTAGTGCTCAGGGCTTCCCTGTCTTCATTGTGGCCTCAGCTCTCTGTCTGTTTACCCACCTGTAAAGTGCGAATGGTTGTAATTACCTCTACAGGGGTTGTGAGCTTTGTGAGGGGTGTCATGCTTAGTGCCTGGCACACAGTAAATGCTCAGGGAGAGTTTCTGCCCTCGGGGTCCAGTCCCCTGCCAGGGTCAGGACTTCCTTCCTGGAGGAGCCTTGGCAGCCTAGACTCAATCAACAGGACGGTGTCAGATCAGGCATTGGCAGTGAGCTCTGATCTCCTCCTCAGACCTGCTGTGGCTCCTACTTGCCAGCATCCACCAAAGAACAGGTCCCCACAGTGCTGGAAGTCTGACCTTTCAACATCAAGCTTCCCACCTTATTGTTAGTGTTGTTATTGTTCCATAAGCAATAGCTAATGATCGAAGAAAAATTAGAAAATACAGGTAAGTAATAGAAAGAAAATGCAAATCACCAATAATCTTACCACCCGGAAATGACTTTCAGGCATTTTCCTGATGCATAGTATGTTTTTCCACCTTCATAGTGGGCTGTGGGCATTTGAGTACATGTCATCCCCTGCAGCTTGTTGAGTGGCTACAGAACATTCCATTATGCCCCGGTGTTCTGTATTTTAACTTGCTTGGCCAAACCCCTATTGCTGGGCAGTTGGGTTGTTTCTGTTTTTCAGCATTGTAAACAGTGCTGTGTGGACAACTTTAATCATTCCCGTGGGATTAATCATTGATTCCTCCACTGTTTGGGAACCTGCTTAGTGTCAGGCCGTGTGCTGGGACAGAAGGTGCCATGTGGGGAGGTGGCCATGGTCTTCGCCCCCCAGAGGTTGCCCATCTGGGGATGACAGAGCCAGCGTGGAGCAACAGGGGGGATCTTTGGGAGCCAGGGAACAGCACTGGCCCAGACCTGGAGACTCATGGAAAGCCTGTTAGGGGAGGGGACCTCTCAGGTGAGAGGGAAAGCATGGAGGAGGAGGCCGGGTGCTGTGGCTCACACCTGTAATCCTAGCACTCTGGGAGGCCGAGGCGGGTGGATCACTCAAGGTCAGGAGTTCGAAACCAGCCTGAGCAAGAGCGAGACCCCGTCTCTACTAAAAATAGAAAGAGATTAACTGGCCAACTAAAAATATATATGCATTTTTTCTATTTTTAGAAAAAATTAGCCGGGCATGGTGGCGCATGCCTGTAGTCCCAGCTGCTCGGGAGGCTGAGGCAGGAGGATCACTTGAGCCCAGGAGTTTGAGGTTGCTGTGAGCTAGGCTGACGCCACGGCACTCTAGCCCGGGCAACAGAGTGAGACTCTGTCTCAAAAAAAAAAGAAAAAAAGAATGGAGGAGGAGAGAGCCCAGAGCAGAAAGAACTCAGGCATTGGGGGAACTAGAACTTCCCGAAACCCTGTGTCAGGGTTCCTGCCGGCCATAGCAACGGCACCTCCCACGTGCACGACACTTGGTAGTTTTCCAAAATACCATTACATCTTTCCCTGTTTGGGGCAGCGGTCACTGGCTTCCTTTCTTATAATGGGGACGCAGAGGCAGAGTGAGGTGTCTGCCCCAGGCGAGCGGCTGGCAGAGCAGGCCCGGGAGGCTGAAGTGCAGGATCTGCTCGGCTCCGGTTTCCCGGGCTCTTTGCAGGTGCCGTATCATCTGACAGAATCCTAGCAGGGAGACAAACTGAGGATCTGAGCTTAGGTGACAGCCTTGGTTTGCATGATGGGCAGGTGACCTTTTCTGGTGCTGATGTGTGACCTCGGGCTGGCCTGGCCTCACTTGTGCAGGAAGGGCCCTGCCTGTTGGGCTATACTGGGATTGGAGAGCCCTGGGCTGGGAAGGGTCCATCCCCAAGCTCCTCCTTTGTGTTTTTTTGTTTTTTTGTTAGAGACAAGGTGTCTCTCTGAGGCCCAGGCTGGAATGCAGTGGTGAGATTATAGCTCACAGCAGTCTCAAACTCCTGGGCTCAAGTGATCCTCCTGTCTCAGCCTCCAGAGTAGCTAGGACTAATCTCACAATGGACAAATTCTTATGTGCCAAGTGCTCTGCTAGGTGTTGGGGATACGTCATGAACTAGACAGACAGGGTCCCTGTCCTTGTGGGGGAAATGGACACTGACCAATGAATTATTAAAGCAAAGTTGTGCTAATAACTAATGGGATTCTGACCTGAGTGAGGGGCTAATGACAGTCAGGGACAGTGCTTTTGGCACCATAGGCTGACAGGTGGAACTCAGGAGCAGTTTGATCAAGGCTGAATGGTAGGCTGTCCTGGGCCTGCCAATGTGTTTTGAAGGGACCTTGTCTTATGTCCCAGTTGAAGGATGTCAGGAACTTCAGGAACTGGCACAATGGTGTCCAGCCCCTTCACTGGACATATGAGGAGACAGAGGGCCAAGAAGGGTGAGGGATTGTCCCTTGTCACCTAGCAGCAGTGCTCATAGCCCTGTATCACCACCCCACTTCACTGCCCAGTGATGGGGACAGTGAGCCCGTCCCCATGCACCCTTGAGGGACCCCTGGGGAAGCAGACACAGAACCTGGCCTGAGCAGAGTCTCCCAGGAAGCACCAGTGGGGTCCTGCAGGCACCTGGAACAGGTAGTGGGAGGCTGGCAGGGCCCAAGAGGGGATTTGCTCTCCCATTTCCCCTGTGGCTCCCTTTGGAGCCCGAGGAGACCTACAGCTGGTGACCCAAGGGTGGGGCAGGGCCTGCGCCACCCCCTCACTGGCCAAGCTTAGAGGGGCAGGCCAAGGCAGTCCTGTTATTTGCATAAACTTCCCATCTTCTGTCTGTGTGAAGCTTCTCCATGCCCAGGGGCCCTGGCATCCTGGCCTGGGATTGGGTTTCCTCTGGCCCGGCTGCTGGCACATAAGCGAGTTTTCACATTGGCTCGTCTTGCCCCTCTCCTCCCTGCCTGGCTCTGAGAAGGCAGAATGCCTCCCCCACCTCCTCCCACTGCTGCGAGGACCCTGGGAGCCAGAAGCTGCAGGCAGCAGCGTGCGTGCACGTGCGTGCATGTGTGAGAGTGTGTGTGTGTGTGTGAGTGTGAGTGGTGGGCGGGTGGGCAGGAGTCTGGGCTCCCAGGGCAGCCTGGGAAGAAGCCTGACTTGCACGAAGTGAAGAGGATGTTGGCATCAGAGGGCGCTTGGCTAGTGAGATACGCAGGGTTTGTGGGTTTGTGTATCTATGTTTGGCCCTTTTCCACTGGGGTTGGGCCACAGCCGCTGGCACATAGCAGGTGTTAGTTTTTACTGGAGTGGCAGCTGGCATATATTGGGCTCTTACAGACAGGCAGGCGGGGTGCCAGTGCTTCTCGCCCATCTTATTTAGTCCCCCAACAACTCTTGGAGGTGGGTACTCTTTGGCCATCCAGCCTCTGCTTGCACACCTCCAGTGATGGGGAGCTCCCTACCTCCTGGGGTCACTGGTCCCATACTGGGCATCTGAGACCTTTAGAAGCCCTCACTGGAATCCTGTCTTCTCTGGGTGACTTGAGAACAGTCTCCAGCTTGGCCAGGGCATGGCCATGGCTGGGCTTCCCCAGCGTCTGCTTTCCTGGGGAATTATCCAACTCTGAGTTTTAGGGAGAGGAGCTGGGTCCTCCCTTCTTTTCCTTGGCAGCCTTAGGAAAGACTTAAGTAAGGCAGATTTAAGTATGTCTGAAACTTAATGTTGAAACCATAGAGGTATTTTCCTTAGCACTGATCTGGGTGTCTTAGTCAATGTAATAAGACAAGAAAAAAAAGAAAAGTACGAATACAAGGTACCAGGAGAGCCTCTCGGAGATCAGGGCTTAGGGCCAGCAAGGCAACTTCCAGTCCGGTGCCTCGCTGTGGCCTCTACCCCTGAAGCTGCCTTTGGAGGCGGAGGCTGGGACAGGCCAGGGGCTTGCCCAGGACTGCATGTGATTCGGTGACGGAGCTGAACAAGGACTTGGGGCCCTTGGTTTTCCCAGCTGGTGCGGTCTCTGGTGATGATGAACCCGCGTCTCTGGCGGTTGCTGCGGCAGCTAAGAGGGTGGCTGGGAGCCTCCCGGTGGCCGGGCAGAGCGGCTGTGCTCTGCCGAGGTGTGCGGTGTGCGGTTTGCCTGTGGGCTTCTCGCTCCACTTCCCCTTTCTGATTGATTAACCTCCGAGGGATGAGGCCCCAGCGAGATCACACCCCAGGCGTGTCACCTTGCACCCATGACTGTCCTGTGGAAGGACCAGGTAGTTGCTATTCTGGTGGCCCTTTGCTGGTCCCCATTTTGTGGTGGGAAACAGATCCCCGAAAACTGCCATTGGCACTTGTGAAAGATCCCACTGTCCACGCGACCCTGCATTCCTGCCACCAACACTCGGACAGGTGAAACTCAGACATTGTCGTTGATAAAGCAGGCGCCCGTGTGCCCAGGCTCTGTGGGTTTACTCATTTCTTTGAATCCTTGTGACAGCCCCACAAGGTGGGCACTCTGTCACTCCCATTTTACAGCTGAGGACACTGGGGTTCACATGCTCAAAGTCCTATAGCCAGCGAGGGTGGAGGGAGGATTTGAACTGAGATCTGACTACAGGAACTTGACGCTGCGTTGATGCATAAAAGAGCCCTTTGTGGGTCAAGAGGTACCAGTGCGTATTTCTGGAAGGGACTGATGCTCTTGTGCACGGCTGACTTTTGCATTTCCTGGGTCTTCTGCTTGGCACTCTCTTCCTCCCCAGCTTCCTGCGCCACCTCGAAGGGACTCCTCCTATCTCGGCTGTTACGTCTCTCTGGGAGTCTCCCGTGACCCTGCAGACTGGGTCAGTCGCCTCCTGGGCTTCAGTGACCTCCTGTGCTTTTCCCAGTCAGGGCACTTAGCCACTGTCGTTTTCGTTGACAACCTGTCTCCTTCATTAGACTCTTAAATCCCCCTGAGGGCAGGAGCTGGGTTTGTCCCACTCTCCCCTGGGCACCCGGGGCCCTGGGGCTGCTGGATGAATGAATGAAGCCTCGGGAGCCTTGCCTGACCGTGGCTCTGCTGCCATCTGCCACTGTGGCCTGTCCTGGGCTGGCCGACGGAGGACATGGGTTCCAGGCTGGGTCCCGTCCTCAGCCCTGCCTCTTAGTGGCAATGACCGGTGGTGCCACTCTCAGGCTGGTCATGGGAACATCCCAGGGGACAGGCTCAGTCAGCAAGTTCCTCCTGGACATCCTGGGGTCCAACTCCAGGCTGGACGCTGAGGGGACAGTTGGTGGTGGGTCCTCAGACAGGCCCAGGGCGGGGCCAGGCCCAAGGTGGGCCCCTGCCAGTGTGAGTGTGCCTCGTCAGAGCCTCAGGCCGTGGACTCGGGCAGAGAGGGGGTTGTGCTAAGGAGCACCTGGGGACGGGGCGTGGAGATGACAACAGCCAGGCCCCGTTACGAAGGCTCAGGCTGAGGCTCTGGTGGGGGTAGTGAGGATGGCAAGAGAGAAAGGGAGCTGAGGGATGATGCTGAGAAAAGTGGGTGACTAGGTGTGAGGGGAACAGAGGGGAGTGTTTGCAAAATTACTGTCATCCATCAGCCACCCTTGGGGGCAGCCTTGGCCATGGCTGGGGGTGGTGCAGGACAGCAGCTGAGCGCACCCTGGAGTGTGGGTCCCCCCTGCTTGGCGCCCCCCCTCCACCCTCCGCAGGGCGGGTCTGTGTTCCCAGAGAGCCGGGATGCCTGGCCCTGGGCTCCCAGGACACGCCGCCACCGCAGGCTGGGCAGGCAGGCGGCCGCGGGATGAGAGGGCTTTTGTTTCCCTGTTTGTGTCAAGACGGGATGGACTTCCTCCCACTGAGGCGCCTCCAGTGTAAAGGAAAGGGTGGCCCCGGTGGGCGGGCCTTCCGTCTGCCTTTTTTGGGGGGCATTTCTTTGGGTCCCCCCACCCCAGGCCCTCCTGCCTGAGAGCTCACTCTTCCCCCAGACCTGGGTGGCTGAGCCCTGGTTAAATATTTGCTCACTGCAAGGTTTTAAAGGCAGCTTTGTGAGAAGCCCCGGCTGGGGCTGGCTCCTGGCTCCGCCGCACCCCCCCCCCCACCGACCTGCCTTCGTGAGGGGGAGACCCAGCCAGCCCACTCCTCCTCAGCCTCCGTCCCAGGCCCCCGGTGGCCTCCTGGGAGACTGTTTGGCATCTGAAGCTGGATGGCTTTGCATTTGGGCTGTTCATTCAGTGCTTTTGTGGATCGCCTGCCTGGGCCAGCAGGAGCTGGCGTGGCGGGAGCGTCACAGATGAGGAGCTGAGGAGGTCAGGGCTATGGGTGGAGGCCGGGATTGTCTGGGGGGAGGGTCCTAAAAAGGTGGCCTGGGGAGGCGCTGGGTACCCAGAGACCAGAAGGCAGATTTCCTCTTCTGGGTGTGAAAGTCCCACTGCCTTCTTTCTCCCCAGGCTGGTCTCAGGGGAGCTGGGCCACTAACAGGGTGATGGGACCCTGGCAGCTTTTCCCCATTCCTCCAGGCTCAGTTTCCCCACTTGCCCCAAGAGAAAGCTTGGACTTGATCTTACAGGTACCTTCCCGGGTCCAGTGGCTGGTTGTCAGCGATTGTGCCTGGTCCACTAATGAGGGAACGTGCCACGGCAGGGGTTCCACTGGTGCCAAAGGTCATGATAGTAGCCATGTGCCCTTATGGGGCACATGCAGCCTTTGACTATTGTTAACAACAAAAGCTAACATCTCCTGAGGCCCCTCAGCCACCGTGGGAGGTAGGGGAGACTATGACATTATGCCCATTTTACAGATGAGGAAACTGAGTCCCAGAGACGCCATTCTGAGCTCAGGGTTTGCTTCTTCCTTTGAACTTGGCCCCAGGACATACCTGCCTCTGAGAAACCCACTGTCTTCTCCCAAGGCCAGTGCTGTGCCAGGCGCTGGGGGTACAGAGTGAACAAGATGTTGCTGTGACCTGGGAGACTGCCACGGAGTGAGGAATGGCCCCGCAGAGAGTCTGCAAATGCTTCTGAGCGGTCGCCCTCCTGGCACAGTTCCAGGTGTTGGGATAGAGCAGTGAACAAAAGCCAACTTGGGTTCACATTGGAGTTTCACTCTTACCTGTGTGATGTTGGGCAAGTCACTTAACCTCTCTGAGCCTCAGATTCCTCATCTCTAAAATGGGTTTTTTTTTTTTTTTTTTTTGAGACAGAATCTTGTTCTGTTGCCCTGGCTAGAGTGCCAGCATAGGTGGTGTCAGCATAGTTCTCAGTAACCTCAAACTCCTGGGGTCCAGTGATCCTCCTGCCTCAGACTCCCGAGTAGCTGGGACTATAGGCGCCACCACACCCAGCTAATATTTCTATCTTTAGTAGAGATGGGGTCTCACTTTTGCTCAGGCTGATCTTGAACTCCTGGCCTCAGGCAGGCCTCCTGCTTCGGCCTTCCAGAGCGCTAGGATTACAGGTGTGAGCTACCACGCCAAGCCCATAAGAGGGTTAAATGCATAATGTTGATGGTGATTGTTAACATATCCTGGCTCTGCCTCTGTGCCTGGCATGGGCTGTTACACACGTTATTAGCATAACTACATGCAAGTGGGGCACCGCAGAGCCCTGTGATGGAGGAGACGGTGTGTGAGTAGGGCCTTGAAATCTAGCTGTGATTTTGAACCGTGGAGGTGAGTGGGTTCCACTGGCCGTGGAGGTAGGAAATGCCAGGGTGGGGGATGGGAGGGAGGTGGGATTGAGATCTGGACCTTGGATTTGATTCAATGTACCAGATGCACGGGGCTGCAGTGTGCCAGGCCCGTGGTGATGGATGGGTCCACGGTCTCCTGGGGCCATTGGAGCCCGGGGAGATCCTTTACAAAGTGCTTCATGTGATGATCTTCTGGATGGTTCTGAAGCCCTTGGAGTCCAGGTTCAGCAGCCTGGTTCAAACCCCGCCTTGGATTCTTGCTCCTCTGCTTGGTTGGGGCTGACCTTTGACCTTATAGCCTCTGTCTCCTCAATGGGGGTGATTCCTGTACCATCTCCTGGGGCTCCTGTCAGGCTCAATGTCAAACTGCAGTAAATCCCCCTCGGGGTGCACAGCCCACGAGTCCTTAGTCCTTTTCTGCTCTGTGCCTTTGCTCCTTGTCTGTCCCTCGGGGTGACGACAGAGCCCTTGTCCTGGGCCATTTTGAGAGTCGGGTGTGATCTCGCACGTCAGGTCCCTAGCGCAGAGCTGGCACCCAGGACATACCTGCCTCTGAGAAGGTATGGGTGCTGAGAAGGTATGGGTGCTGACAGGCCCGGGTGCTGTCTTCATGGGAAGAGGTTTCTCCTTGTTAATGACTGAGCAGGGGTGACCCAGCAGAGGGTCCTTTCAGGGCACCTGAGGCCTGCAGGGAGGGAGCCCGCACGTGGCAGCCGCTTCCCAGGGAAGGACAGGGTGGTGCACGTTCACGCACCCCCAGGCCCCAGCCAGGCCCCTGGGTGGGTATGAACCTCCCTGTCTGTGTGTGGAGCTTTATTGCTCCGCAGGCGGTGGCTCCTGCTCGGGGTGGCTCTGGCTCGAGCTTGCCCCTCTGGACGATTGCTCTGGGCCCCCTGCCCTGTCCCAGGAGCCGTGGTTACTGCCTGCGGGAGTCAGATAGGGAACAGACCTTCACCCAGCAGCAAGTGGGGTCACCCACATGGCCTGGGGACTTTCTGGGGGAAGGATAGGGCAGTGGAGAGTGGAGGAGTGAGCTTAGCAGAGGAGAGAGTGTCTGGCCCCGGGAGCAGCCTGTGTAGGACCCAGGCAGCCCAGGGGCCGGAGGCACACTGAGGAGCTCTGCCTTTATGCCAAGGGCAGTGGGAGCCACGGTGGTTTCTGAGCAGGGGGGGTTCAGACCGCTCCCTCTGGCCTCTGTGTGTGGGAGGACCTGAGGGAGCCAGGATGGAGGGGCAGAACCTTGGAGGCTGTGGCGGGCATGAGACAGGGGCGTCCTGGCTGGGCATTATTAGGGGTGCAGGCTGGGTCGAGCTGTGTGGCCTCTTGACTGGCCCCTGGTCCGCGAGGAAGCGCACCTCACCCTGATGGCCGTGCGCTGGGGAGCAGAGTGTGGCCAGCTGGACTCCAACAGGCCCTGTTCCTCTCCGGCCCAGAAGTGGGGTCCCGGGGACCTGCCGTTGCTGTGCAGGTGCTTTGAGGCTGCCGCTCCTTCTGGGTGGGGCGTGGAGTGACTCTGGGTCCGCCCCTTGCCTCTCTGGTGCTGTCTTCCTTCTGGACAAGAACTGACTGTGGGGACACTCGGCGTCCTGCCTCTCCCTGGCGGTGGCTCTGCAGGAGTCCTGGCTGCTGGTTCAGACTCTTGCCACGGGCGGACGGCCAGTCTAGTCTCCCTCTCCTGCGGCCCCGTGGAGGCTGTCATTACCCCTCCTCCTGGCTTCCCACCTGATTACAGGTCCTGAGCAGGAGCCGTGTGTCAGCCTTTCCGACAGAGGCCACCCACAGGCCATGCTGCCTGGAGGCCCCGCCCTGGGAGGCTCTGTCCCCGGAGGCTGGCAGCCTGGGGAGTGGGCATGAGATGGATTTGCCCTTACTTTGGTTCCCTGTTAGACTCAGACTGGTCTGGGCCTGTGTCATTTATAAACTGTATGTCCCTGGAGAAGTCACTTAACCTCTCTGAGCCTCAGGGTCCTCCTCTGGAAAGTGGGGACAATGCGTGAACTAACTAGTGTAAACACGTGGTGTTAGCACTATACTGGGCACAGAAGTGGTGACCAACAAACGGCGGCTGCTATTATGTGTCGACAGTGATGGGTGGTCGAGTAGAAAGGCCCTTGGCTGGGCACTGATCTGGCATGCCAACCCAGCTCTGTTGGGACATGCTGTGTGACCCTAGGGCAGTGCCACCCCCTCTCTGGACCTCCACCTGCTGTCCCAGGTGGATGATGGAGGTGGTGGTGCTTTGGACAACTCCACGCCACAGGGAAACTGAGTCTCCTCCTCTCCCCTGCCTCTGCTGTTCCCTGGGCTCTGGGGTGGGTGGGGTCATGCCCCCAGCTACTGGTCCCCCACCCCTCATGCTGGACCTGCTCCCCAGTGCTCTGGGAACCCGGCAGGCAGGTTCTGAGCCCGCCCCACCCTGCGGGGTGCTGCTGCCTGCCTGGTTTCTGTTGCAAACCTCTCAGCCCTGAAGCCCTGAAACTGGGCTGGGCCTTGTGGGTGAGACATGTCCCTGGAGCCCACTGGAGGGGCTGGACGAGCCAGGGACAGGTCTGGCACGGTGCCCCCTGCTTGGGCCAAACCAGGGCTGGGACTGGCGGGCAGTCCCCGCAGTTGACAGGAGCTGGATACGGTCATAGCTGGAGATGGCCCTCTTCGTCCTGGTCCCCCATCTGCATTGGAGCAGGGCTTCAAGCTCAGGTGCCAGGTCTGGACCTGGCTGCAGATCCCATGTCTGTCCCTCCTCAGCGCCATGACTTGGCTGAGATCTCGGTTTCTGGAAGGGCGTTGGCCTCCATGTGAATGTTCTACCAGTCCAGCTCCACCTGCCCTGGGTTTGAGTTGAGGATTTGGGGGATTGATCTAGGAAAGGTGACTGACACAGTGTTGGGCGCAGGGAGAGCCACGAGAAGGCAGAGGAGAAACTCCTTAGCTCGGCATTCGAGGCTCTCCAGGATACACCCCTCCTGATCCAGTCTCCAAGGACCCCTGCACACCTTCCCCCATTCTCAGCTCAGTTTCCCCACCTGCACCACGGGCCCAGTACCCCATCCCGCAGCTCCCCATGGCTCTCAGGCCACCTGGGGCTGCCCTAGTTCTCGTCCAGCCCCCGCTATCTGTACAGGAAGAAGCGTGATCCTTGACGTTGTCAGTTTGGAAAATCAGAGATCAACGTTCTGCTGCCTTGGCTGCTGCTGTGGCTGGGCCTGGGGGTGTGCCAGGCGGGCCCACCACTGGGTAAGAGGCACTTACAGGGTGTGCCTCCTCCTGGCTAGGCAAAGCGCTTCACCCTCAGCAGCTCAGGGGTTGTCTCATAACCTGATCAGGTGGAAACTGCTGTTCCATTTTGCAGTGGGGGAAACTGGCTTGGAGAGGGGAAGTGTCTTGGCCAAGGCCGCACGGCTAATAGGTGGCAGAGCTGGGATGTGAACCCAGAGCCCATGGCCCAGGAGGAGACGGTTCCCAGTCCTCTCCCCAGCCCTTCCGTTCAGCCCGGGGGGTGGGGGTGGGGGCTGTGGTTCGCCTCCGGCCAGAGCTGACTCAGCGGCATCTCACGGAGGTGCCGAGGCGGCAGCCCGGTCGGTTCCTGGGGTCAGGGCTGTGTTGATTAGATTGTCGTTGAGATTTTAGGTCAGCTGAGCTGAGAAGGACCCACTCACCCATTTTAGAGGCAGGGACATTGAGGCCCAGAGAGGATGGACACACAGGACCCAGTGGTGTGAAGTTCTCTGCCAGCTTGGGCCAGATGGGGTGAGCTAAGGCTGGAGACCCCAGGCTTTAGTCCTGGCTCTGACACTCGACAGCAGTGTGACCTTGGGAAAGTCACCTTGCCCTCTGAGTCTCAGTTTCCTCTTCTGTAAAATGGGGACAGTAAGGCCTGCTTTGCCTGCCTCTAGGGCCTGGGCCAGGGCCCAGCAAGAGAAGGTAAAGCCAGGCTTTGCAGGCTGCGCTGCGGAGCTGCTGGGAGGAAAAGGCCTTGAGGGGTGAGGGCTTTGTGCAGGCTTTGCCGTGAGACAAGGTTCCAAACCCACTTCTTTCCCCTTCAAGGCTGTGTGGCTTTGGGTAAGTCACTGAGTCTCCCTGAGCGTCTCCTTATCTGCAGAGCGGGGACGATGGAGCCTGCTGGGATCACGCAGCTGTCGGAAATGCAAGAGGGTCTCGGTGGACAGGCGCACCTGGTAGACAGGGGCGTTCCGGGGGCAGAGTCAGGAGACTGGCTGGGAAGGGGTCCCTCTGAGTCACCTTCAACAGCCCCAAAGGGTTGCGGTCTCTGGAGGGCAGAGCCATCCTACGATCCACAGAGCACCCCTATCCAGCCAGATCGAGGAAAGGCTTGACTCCTGGCTCCAGAACAAACCGTTGGGTGTGCGTGTGCGCGTCCGTCCTGGCCCTGCACCCCGGGAAGTGGCCTCTTCAGAGCTGGATGGAGACGTGACATAGAGACAGAGACCCTGGTTAGGCAGTGGCTCCCTGAGGTCACAGAGGCAGTGGTGGCTGGGCACAGATTAGGACGCTCTGCTGCCAGAATTCACAGCTGCCCTCTTAGGCTAAGAAGGGAATCAGGACCCCTTAGGGGAGGGGCAGCCCCTTTTGTGACAGCTCACTTAGGGCTTTGTGTTTTTGACTGACAGAGTGGAAAGGCCTTTCATGAGCCATTTAATCACCCTGAGCTTTGGTTTATATACCTGTAAGGTGGGATGTTTATTTACCTGCACTCACCTCTGGGGCCATTTGAAGAACCTGAGAGTGTGTGTTGGAGCAGAGAACAGGTGGGCCCTGCATCTGACAGGTGGGTTACCGCCTCACTTGGGGGACGTTGCTGGCAGGGGGTTACAAAGGGCGACAACAGATGGCTCTGGGTGCCAGCAGAGACTGAGGGCTACGCAAGGGAGCCCAGCCAAGGTCGGGTGGGAACCTGGTTCCTGGGTGTTCTATGCATGTACATGCACAGTCTTACATGCATACACACATAACACGCATGCACACACATGCACACACACATGCACGCGGGCACTCCCTTTGGTCTCTGCTAGAGACCTCCTTATCGTTATTATTGTTACTACTTTGTAATTCTTGTGCTGGCTCTTTAGAAAAAAATCTTTATTGGATTTTTTTCAAACTATAAAAGTTATACCTGCTAATAAAAATTTCAAACAGTCTCTTGCCACTGTTGTTATAAGCTGAGCACTATTATGATTAATAGTGACGTTTACGGAGGCCCTGGGCTGAGCACTGCACAGCTCTCCACACCTGCAGAGCGTGGTGCTGGGTTTTGTTAGACCCATTTCACAGATGAGGAACTGAGGCTCTGGGAGAGCCGGGCAGCTGGCAGGGCCTGCGTCTGGCAGAGCTGGGACTCTGGCCCCACCCTGTGCTTCTCACCAGGAGCTGGTGCTGGCTGGCTCTGGGGCTGGAGGCGGCTCCAAGCCACCCCCTCCCCACATACACACGCCTTCTCATCCAGCAGCACCTGGGGCTGAGTCAGCCTGGGGAGGTGGGAGGGAGGAGGACGGGAGAATGTGGAAGGCGGTGGCGGCGCACACCCTCAGACTGCCTGCCCAGGGCCACGGGCTGTTGCTTTCTGTCATCTGGGGGAGAGATGCCCTGTGTGGCCCTGTGGACAGTGGTAGAGCCAGGACCGGAAGGTACCAGCAGGCCCAGGTGAGCCCCGCACCCTCTCTGGCCCAGCTTCCCCCACAGGCTGGTGAGCCGTGGGGTCTGAGGCCCTGCCTGACATCTGCCCCAAATCCATGGCACGTGGTGTCTCCAGAGCTGCAGGAGGAAACAGGAAGAGCTGGTGTGGGCAGGGGCGGAGGACAAAGGGGTGCCTGAGGCCCCAGGACCACCCACAGGCACCCAGGCAGGGCACTTGCGGTCCCGCAGGGAGGGAACTTGGGGGTGCTGAGCTGCATTTGCAGGGCAGGGGCAGTGGAGAACCCCAAGGTGAGGGCCTGCCTGAGTTGTAGCCCCAGAGCTCAGCGGGCAGGGGGCACGGCCAGGCCCAGCCCTGCGGTTGAGGCTTCCCCAGGGCGGCAGTGCCCACCGGGGTCCTCTTCCAGCAGGGTCTGGCCAGAGGCTCCGTGTGACCCTGTCCCGGCTTCTTCCGCGTGGCCCTTTGTCCCAACCGGATGCCCTCCTAGTGCCTCCAGCCTTTTGGGTCCCTCTGGCCCCTGCGGCCGAGTCCGCATCCCTGGGTTTCTGGATACTTCCTTTGTAGCGAGCACGTGGCGCTTCCTCCCAAGCTGACTTAGGACATCTCTCAAGAATGTGCTCGGGCTCCCTCTGCCAAGAAGCCAGCCGTGGCCGGTTCCCCACAGTCCTCCCGGCCCAGCTATCCTGAGCTGCTGCACTAATGCTGGGCAGAGCCGGCTCCCTGCTGCTGCCCGGGCACCGTCCTTCTAGTCCTTAACCCTTTACAGAGAGCTGTTGTCCCTCCACCCCTCGCCCACTCCTCCGGCGTCCCCGCCCACCCTGCCCTGTGCCTGCCTGACCCGGCTGGGCACTGGGGTCTGGCAGTGAGCAACAGGGGGCCGGGCCCAGCCTGTGGTGTTTGCTGCCTGAGACACGTACTAGCATCCCCCCGTCCCCCCCTTGCTCCTGAGCTCAGGGAGTGGAGCTAGGGGGTGAGGGGCCCCTCGATCTCCTGCTTGTCGCTTCCTCAGGCTTCCAGAGTCTTCCTCTCCAGCCCTCCCCGCCTCAGTGGGTGGCCTGCTCCTGGCTTGGCCTTGCCCCTGCTGTCCCCTCCCCAGCCCAGCCCAGCCCAGCCTGGGGGTCCTTCCGAGCCCAGCCACTTCCCACCTGGGCTCAACTCCCGGACTGCTGGGCTGGGGGGGCGGCCGAGGGCTGAGTCCTCACACTGTGGAGCTCCCACCTGGGCCCGGCTGCCCGAGGGTCAGGGCGGCAGATTGCAGCCATTCAGGAAATAATGTCCTGGGCATATCAGGGCCCCCAGAATCGCGGCCAAGGGACCCTCAAGACCCGAGGGCCCAGGGCTGCCCATCCTGCCGCCATGTCAGTATTTAGGTCATTAAATATGAAATGTCTGATTTTTAATAAAAAATGTAGTTTATTGTGTCTCAAACAAGAAGGAGTACAATTAATCAAAGTATGTGCCTAAGTGATTGACACAGTTTTGCCATCTTAATGGTAGCTTGTTTAT